>PVJS01035968.1:0-20715 GCA_004027185.1 Glis glis | reverse complement strand
TGGGTATCAAACCAAAGGGATTGAAACCAGAAAACTACAGTAATATATGCATACCCATGTTCATAGCAGCACAATTCACAGTGGCCAAATCATGGAATCAACCTAGGTGTCCATCAACAGATGAGTGGATTACAAAATTGTGGGAAATACACACAATGGAATTCTACTCAGCCATAAAGAAGAACAAAATAATATCATTTGCAAAAAAGTGGAAGGATCTGGAGAACATTATGTTAAGCGAGATCAGCCAATCACAAAAAAAGAAGGGACATATGTTTTCATTAATATGCGCAACCTAAGGGGTAGTAGGGTCACACAAGGGACTCTGGTTGATAATGGAGAACCCTCAGCAGAACAAGGGAAGTGGTACAAGGGAAGGGGGAGGGCAAGAATGAAGGGAATTAATGGAATTACTATCATAAATAACATGTACATGTGAAAATATACCAACATCATTCTTGGTACTTCATATGGGTGGGGGGAGGCGGGGGGGCACCAAGAGCTGTGTGCATGTATGTTAACATCAAATAGATATTCATTGCAATGTAAGACTCCAATGCACCAATAAAAGCACGTTAAAAAAAAAAAAAAGCATGTGCCACCATGCCTGGCTATGGTACTGGGAATTGAACTCAGGGGCATTTTACCTCTGAGTTACACCCCGAACCCTTTTTTTTTAATTTTTTGTGGTACTTGGGATGGAACCCAGGGGCATACTACCTCCAAGCTATACCCCCAGCCCTATTTTATTCTTTATTTTGAAACAGGGTCTCACTAAGTTGTGGAGGGCCTCACTAAGTTGCTGAGGCTGGCCAAGAACCTGTGATCCTTCTGTCGTAGCCTCCCAAGTACTGGGATTACAAGTGTGTGTCACCATGCCCGGCCTGATTTTTTGTTTTGAAACAGGGTCTTGCTAAATTGCTGAGGCTGGCTTTAAACCTGCAATCCTCCTGTCTCAGCCTCTCAAGTACAGGGATTATAGGCGTATTTATTTATTTATTTATTTATTTATTTATTTATTTCAGTACTGGGAATTGAACCCAGGGTCATTCTACCTCCGAGCTACACCCTCAGCCTTATTTTTTTTTTATTCTTTATTTTGAAATAGGGTCTCACTAAGTTGCGGAGGGCCTCACCAAGTAGCTGAGGCTGGCCGTGAACCCAAATCCTCCAGTCTCAGCCTCCCAAGTACTGGGATTACAAGCGTGTGCCACCACAACTGGCAAAACAAAATTAAAAAAAACAAAAGGGCTGGGGGTGTAGGTCAGTGGTAGAGCACCTTGGATTCAATTCCCAATATAGGAAGGAAGGAAGGGTCTGTCTATTTTTTTGGGTGTGTGTGTGGTACTTGGGATGGAACCCAGGGACATTTTACTTCCAAGCTACACCCCCAGCCCTATTTTTTATTCTTTATTTTGAAACAGTGTCTCACTAAGTTGCAGAAGGCCTAAATTGCTGAAGCTGGCCACGAACCTGCGATCCTCCTGTCTCAGCCTCCCAAGTACTGGGATTACAAGCGTGCACCACCATGCCTAGCTAGAAAGGGTCTTTCCACTTGAGGTCCTGTTCTAGCCTTCGGCAAGAGGGTCACCTCCCGGCTGCCAGCTCCTCTGTGCATACCAGGACAAAGCCCAGGGGCCCACACCCAAGCGGGTAGGTGGAGTACTCTCTAGTTTGAGTCTCTTGGGCTAACTTCGGTTCCCGTCCTGGAAGGGAGGAGCCAGAATTTCAACCATTAACTACCATTATCTGCCTATCTCCAACCCTGATCTAGCCAATGCTTCCAGACATGAGGGGCATGAGAACAACCTGGAGGGCTTGTTGAAATACAGATTCCTGGGACCCACCCTCAAAGACCTGTTTTAGGAGATCTAGGTGGGGCCTCATGGTCTGAATTTCCAACCAGTTCCTCAAAGACCTGAAGCTGAGCTTTGGCCGACTGCACTTTGGTGGGGTTTTTTTTATTTTATTTTTTATTTTTTGCAGTACTAGGGATTGAACCCAGAGGCATTATACCTCTGAGCTACACCTCCAGGCCCATTTTTTATTCTTTATTTTTAAACACGGTCTCACTAAGTTTGCGGAGGCCTCGCTAAGTAGCTGAGGCTGGCCAAGAACCTGCGATCATCCTGTCTCAGCCTTCCAAGTACTGGGATTACAAGTGTGCGCCACCATGCCCGGCTCCACTTTGAATATATATAATACTGAATTCAACTGACCTGGGTCCCAAGACTAAGTGCTCCATTTTCCTAGTGGCAGAGAAAGCCCTTTGGGAGGGCACTGGTCTCCGTGCTGCCAGGTCATTTGTGACTGACAGTTCTCCATAACAGCTCTGACTCTTTAGAATGACCTGTGAAAATACCTGCTTCATCTGCCAATGCACCTGCCTCCAACACTGAGTTCCAGGGACTCCCGGGTGCTGGAAGCTCCTTCTGCATTCAGGTTTCCATTGCTTGCCTTAATTCTTTGTCTCTTGCTGCTCCTAAACAACCAAATCTTCCTTTTTGCAATATCATTACAGGCTTAATATTCGTGTTTAGAACTAGGTCTAAAGCCAAGAGTAGTGGCGCACACACCTGTAATCCTAGTACTTGGGAGGCTGAGACAAGAGGATCACAGGTCCCAAGCCAGCCTCAGCAATTTATCAAGCAATTTATCAGCAACTTAGTGAGACCTTGTTTCCAAATAAAAAATAATTGGGAGGCTGAGACAGGAGGATCCGGGTTCACGGCCAGCCTCAGCTACTTAGTGAGGCCCTCCGCAACTTAGTGAGACCTTGTTTCAAAATAAAGAATTAAAAAAATAGGGCTGGGGGTGTAGCTCGGAGGTAGAATGCCCCTGGGTTCAATCCCCAGTACCCCTCCAAAAAGAAAACAAAAAAAAATAAAATAGGGCCCCCACAATTTAAATCTAGTGACAACGCACCCATGGGCATAAACATGTCATGAAACACCACCCTAAAATCTTCCTAGTGTCTTTGGTGTTCACAATAAGCCATTTAATCCATCACCAGCATTTCCAGAAGTGCTCCAAAGTATTCCACTCTTTCCATTGGAACCTGTCAAAAAGGTTGTCACTTCCAGCTTTCTCCCAAGTCTCATCTTTAAGGGATAAAGGTGAAAAAATCCCATATTTAAACAAAAGGATTGGGAGTTATAATTCCTTACTAATTTAACTATCACCTGGTGAACAAGACCGGATCCCAATACTAGTAAGACTGATAAGACTCTGAGGATTCCAAGTAAAGAGGGAGGAGAGAGAGGAGGAAGGGAAACAGCTTACCTGGGTAGCCGAGTTCACCTGGGTAACAGGAAGTAGAAGGGGACATTTGCCTATAAAAGGAGAAGTCAGAAGCCCTCGGGTTAAAAGGAGTGAAGTGCAGGCACCTCCAGCCTTATTACCAGCTCTGCTTTCTGAAAATGTCTGACTCCGGTGACAGTGCCAGTGAGAAGGTAAGTTTTGTTTCTAACAGAATTAACTTTTCTCCCTGGGTCCCTTTTCCAAGCTTTTCGAGGTCTCATTTGATTTTCCTTTCTGTTACAAATCCATTTCTGGGTGTTAAGAAACCTCCATCTTGAGACCCCCTCCTCTGTGCTAATGGATACTTACTTTTCTCTCACGTGACTGAGGCTCTGTGTATCTGGGAGAGAGTGGGACGAGTTTCCTGCTTCTAGTTCAAAGGGAAAGATTTGTTTTGTAGGAAAGACAAGGAGTGCTGCGGCTGGGCAACATAATAATGGTAGAGAGAGGAGAGAGTGTGCTAAGTTTTTTTTAAAAAAAGTGGGAATGGATGATGTAAATAAAGTCAGAAAGTAAAGTTACCAATTGGGTTTTTTTTCCTCCCCCTCCATGAGTAGGGAGTAACTGGACCCCAATGCCCTTGGTACCAGCTGGGTTTCCTGATAGGCTTGAGTCGTGCTGGATAGGATGGGAAACTAGATTAGGGGATGTCACGGTGTGTTTGCAGGGACCACCCTTTTGGGCCAGAAGGGGAACTGGCCAGTGATTAAGGGAGAGTCAGAGCTGCGTTAAGCCCCCACTTAACTTCAAGACTGGAATAATGTTTCACAAACAAATTCAGCTTTTTAGGTTGATGAGAGGGAATGGGGGAGTGCTTTGAAAAAGTGGAGGGAAGCCATTGAAGAGATTTAAATAGGGGAAGGGGTGGAGCCTGACTGCAGCTCAGTCTTACAATAGGGCTGGAGTGGGGCCCATTTACCCTTGGGCTGGAGAGGAAGAGCTAAGATCTGGATTGTACTCAGGGCTGTGTTACTTTATGTTATTGTTCATTTAATATCTGAGACTTGCTGCCCTCATTTATAAAACAAGGAACCTATCCCACAGATGTACTATGAGTATTAAATAGGAGAAATAAGGAAAACAAGTTAGCACAGTGTCTGGACTGTGGAAAACCAGTAAATATTAGTCCAGTAAATGTCTACATTGGATCATTTAGACAGAACTGGTGGTGGAGCACTTGTCTGCAGGGCGCAAGGCCCCAGGTTCCATCGCCAGCACCACAGTAGTAAAAAAAGTTCTCTCCTTGTGGGGGCCAGATAGGAATTTGTAGGCTACGAAAATTCTAGGCTATTTTGAGTTTTGTCTTTAATCAGAATAGCAAGCTGGGCATGGTGACACATGCCTGTAATTCCAGTAGTTGGGAAGCTAAGATTGGAGGATAAAGAATAAAAATAGGGGTGGGGGTGTAGCTCGGAGGTTGAATGCCCCTGGGTTCAATCCTCAGTACCACAAAAAAAAGTCTTAGCAATAGAAAATGGAAAAGCAAGAACATACAGATTTAGGAGATAAAGTTCCATGCAGATTTAGGAGATAAAGTATTTGATGTTTTAGCTTCTGGGGAGGAAAGGACAGGAGGGAAATTCAAATTCCCCAGACACAAATCTTTTCTGCTGTTTTCTTTTTTCCTTATCGCCCACTTCTAAATTGGCTTTTGCCCATTTCCTCATTTTCCTTTTATCTAATGCAGGTTCTGCTAATTATTTGCATTCAAGGAATCTCAGTAACTTCTCCATCCACCTCTTATCTCTTCAGTTTCTTCAGTTGTGTGACATCAAATAAGAATCTGTGATGACTCTTCTCTTTCCAGAATTTCTCTGAAGAAGAATTAGATGAAGAAAATGTGATTTTAACACTGGTCCCAGTTACAGAGGAACCTAAAACACATCTAATGGAAACGGGTGAATCTTCAACAGCAGGTATCAAACCTAAGAAACATGGAATTCCCATACTTATTTATTTATTTATTTATTTTCCGTACTGGGGATTGAATCCAAGGGCATTCTACCTCTGAGCTATGCCCCCCAGCCCTATTTTTTATTCTTTATTTTGAAACAGGGTCTCACTAAGTTGAGGAGGGCCTCACTAAGTAGCTGAGGCTGACCTCGAATCTGAGATCCTCAGGTCTCAGCCTCCCAAATACTGGGATTACAAGCATGTGCCACCACGCCCAGCTACTCCCATACTTATTTGCTAAGCTCTTTAGGACTGTCTTGCTTTTAAGATGCAAAATAGGCACAGGGGTCTCTTTGGATAGAGCATGCTCCTTTTTTTTTCTTTTTGCAGTACTGTGGTCTGAACCCCAGGGGTGCACTACCACTGAGTTACATCCCCAGTTTTTGTTTTTTTGGTGTTTTTTTTTTTTTTTTTTGTGGTACTCCCAAGTACTGGAATTACAAATTGTGCCACCATGCCCGGCTTTTTTTTATTTTTGCAGTATTGGGGATTGAACTCAAGGGCATTCTACCTCTGAGCTACACTCCTAGCCCTATTTTTTTATCCTTTATTTTGAAACAGGGTCTCACTAAGTTGCAGAGGACCTCACTAGGTAGCTGAGGCTGGCTGTGAACCTGGATCCTCCAGTTTCAGCCTCCCAAGTACTGGATTACAAGCGTGTGCCACCATGCCCTGCCTGGCTTTTATTTTTTATTTTGAAACAGGGTCTCACTAAGTTGCTGAGGTTGTCCCGAACCTTTGATCCCTCCTCTCAATTTCCCAAGAACTAGGATTACAGGCATGCATCACCACACCCAGCTCTTTATTTTTAATGATGTTTTGTTTTTGTGGTACTAGGGGTTGAACCCAGGGCACTGTACCACTGAACTACACATCCAGCCTTATTTTCACACCCAGCTCTTTATTTTTAATGATGTTTTGTTTTTGTGGTACTAGGGGTTGAACCCAGGGCACTGTACCACTGAACTACACATCCAGCCTTATTTTTTTTCATTTTTTGTTTTGAAACAGGGTCTCACAAGGTTGCTGAGAGTCTCTCTACTTTGCTGAGGCTTTCCTTGAACCTACAATCCTCCTGTCTCAGCCTTGCGAGTACTAAAATTATAAGCATGTGCCACCATGCCTGGCTATTTTTAATTTTGAGATAGGGTTCACAGGTGTGTGACACCCAGCTTTATCCTTATTTTTTATCTTTATATTTTCTTTATCCTTATTTTTTTTATCCTGAGCCCAGCTTTATCCTTATTTTTATAGAAGTGGAGATTAAGCTTCATGGGTTGGGAATTTGAACTTAGGTCTAGTGCCCCAGTTCTGCTCTGGGTGCTGTGGCACACACCTGTGAACCCTATCTCAAAATTAAAAATAGCCAGGCATGGTGGCACATGCTTATAATTTCAGTACTCGCAAGGCTGAGAAAAAATCCAGGAACTTTGAAAATCATGACCCTTTTGTATCTGATTTTATTTTCTGAGTCTTAAGGGGCTGAAGATGAAGTAAATCATGATTGGCTAGAACTAATCAGAGTGAGGTCAGAGTCGTGCTAGAGATGAAGCAGGCCAACAGAATGATGGGCCATTGTTGGTTTGGGGTGGAGTTTAGAGGTCGTTTCTGTGGTTTCTGTAGGCACAGCTGATATTTTGTGGTTCAAAATCTAGATTTTTCTAAGAAGAAATCCAATATAATGTTCTACCCTGATGGTTATTGAGAACTACAAAAACAAGGTGGTGTGTGTAGAAAAAAACATGGAACTTGGAGTCTAAGCATAGGTTTGAGTCCCAGTTCTACTATTTTTTTTTTTTTTGCGGTACCTGGGGATTGAACCCAGGGGCATTCTACCTCCGAGCTACACCCTCAGCCCTATTTTTTATTCTTTATTTTGAAACAGGGTCTCACTAAGTTGCGGAGGCCTCACTAAGTAGCTGAGGCTGGCCGCAAACCCAGATCCTCTGGTCTCAGCCTCCCAAATACTGGGATTACAAGCGTGCGCCACCAGGCCCGGCTTCAGGTCTGCTATTTTAATGACTGTGTGGTCTGGGGCAAGTCCTCTAATTCCTGAATCTACTACTTCATTGTAACATCAGGGCAAAAAAAAAATTATAATCTATATGTGGAAACTGATTTGTGAAAAAGTCTTTGTGAAATTATAAAGAATTGTACAAACATTAAATTACTACTCTGGTTCCATTCTGTTCCCAGTTCACATTCCGCACACGAATGAACAATTCCTAGGTCGCCCCAGACCTGGTTGTAAAGTATCAAACCTTCCCTTGCCGGCCGTTTTGCCTCCGATTAATAAGGTTTCCCGGGACACTTTGCGGAACTGGTGCCAGCAGTTTAAATTGAGTACCGATGGCCAGGTTAGTACTCTGGTGGGAGTCTCTGGTGCTACTCCAAGTATGGGAATCTCTGCCATCTTTTAACTTTTATTTCCCTTTTAATTTCCTAGAAAATAGAGGTCTATTTGAGGCTCCAGAGGCACGCCTACCCTGATCAAAACTATGTGAGTGATGAATGTGGTGCCCGTGAAGGTGGGCTGTCACTGTGGGAGCCCTGCTCTGCTCGTGTTTCTATATGCTGTGCCTGTGAGGAAGGGTTTCTTAAACTGCAGCACTGCTGATATTTGAGGCCAAATAATTTTTGTGCTGTTTGTTTTGGAGACTGTCCTGTGTCGAATGGGTACTTAGGGGCTTCCCTAGATGGTAGTAGCAACCCCCTACCCTCCTTACAGTTTTTTTTTTTTTTTTGAAACAGGGTCTCACCAAGTTGCTGAGAGCCTCACGAAGTTGCTGAGGCTGGCTTTGAACCTGTGATCCTCCTGTCTCAGCCTCTTGAGTCCTAGGATGCCACCATGCCCCACAGTTTTAACAACCCCAAATTTGTCCAAGCTGAGAACCTCTGCTCTAAGGGAACTGGTATTTTGAAACTCTTCCCAAGCTGGCATACATGCTCAGGTCAGTACAAAAAATGAAGAGCTGGGTGCACTGATAGACGCCTGTAATCCCAGCTACTCAGGAGAGTGAGGCAGGAGGAACCCAAGTTAGCTGTTCTTAGCAATTTAGCGATACTCTGGTTCACTGTCTCAAAAAAATAATAAAGTAAAATAAAATAATAAAAGAGCTCAGAGGTAGAATACCCCTGGGTTCAATCCCCAGTACCTAATAAATACATAAATAAAGGGCTGGGATGTCGTTCAGTGGTACAGTGCCACTGGATTCAATCCCTAGTACTACAAAAACTAAAAATTTAAAAAATACATGAAGCCAGGCATGGTGGCGCACGCCTGTAATCCCAGTACTTGGGAGGCTGAGACAGGAGAATCACAGGTTTGAGGCCAGCTTCAGCAACTTAGTGAGACCCTGTTTCAAAATAAACATAAAATAGGGCCGGAGGTGTGGCTAAGAGGTAGAATGCCCCTGAGTTCAATCCCCAGTACCAAAAAAAAAAAATAGATGAAAGCCAGGCATGGTGGCACACACCTATAATCCTAGTACTTGGGAGGCTGAGACAGGAGGATCTCAGGTTCAAGGCCAGCCTCAGCAATTTAGTGAGGCCCTCAGCAATTTAGACCCTGTGTCAAAATAAAAAAAAGGGCTGGGGGTGTAGCTCAGAGGTAGAATGCCCCTGGGTTCAATCCCCAGTATTGCGTGCAAGCGTGCATGCACACTCTCTCACACACACATAACACACAAATACAAATGAATAAAAAAGGGCTGGGATGCTGGGTGTGGTGCTGTACTCCTGTAATCCCAGTACTTGGGAGACTGAGATAGGAGGATCTGGGTTCATGGCCAGCCTCAGCTACTTAGTGAGGCCCTCCATAACTTAGTGAGACCCTGTTTCAAAATAACGAATAAAAAATAGGGCTGGGGGTGGAGCTCAGAGGTAGAATGCCCCTGGGTTCAATCCCCAGTACTGCAAAAATAAAAGAAGGAAATAGTGCTGAGGGTGTAGGCCAGAGGTAGAATGCCCTTGGGTTCAATCCCCAGTACCACAAAAACAAACAAAAAGGTCTGGGGACCAGGTGTAAGAGTGCCTGCCTGTAATCCCAGTACTTGGGAGACTGAGACAAGAAGGTCGCAGGTTCAAGGCCAGCCTCAGTTAACTTAAGACCCTGTTTCAAAAATTTAAAAAAAAATTAAAAAGGGCTGGGGTAAAGCTTGAAGATAGAATGCCCCTGAGTTTAACCCCTGGTACCCCCCCCCCAAAAGTGCTGGGGATAGAGCTCATTGGCAGCACTTGCTTAGCATGTGCAGGGTCCGGGCTCAATTCCCAGCTGGGTGGGGGATGGGCAGGATGATGAAGTTGACACAAAAGTCCTTAGGGCAATACTGCTTCTCTGAATACTCAAGTGCATTTCATTTGCAGGATATTCCCGAGACACCACAGGAGGCCAAACTGCAGCCCTGTTCCAGGAACCACAAGGCGGTAGACAAGAGAGCAAAAAAGCAAGAGAGCAACGTTGTAGAAGTGATAACTTCATCTCAGGAGTCCGTGCTGGCATCTTGGGCCAGAATTGCTGCCAGGGCTGTTCAGCCCAAGTCCGTGAATTCACGTTGCATGCCTACTTCTGCGCAAGCCTTTTTGCTGCAAGCCTCTGGTAGGATCAACCTTAAGGCATGAGTTAACATGGTGAACATGCATCACTACAAGACTGAAAGGTGGTGGTGGCACACACCTGTGATCCCACTACTTGGGAGGCTGAGACAGGACAGATTGGAGGACAGCCTCAGCAACTTAAGGAGACCCAGTAACGTAGAGAGACCCTGTTTCAAAAAGAAAAAAATGCAAGCCGGGTGTGGTGGCGCACGCTTGTAATCCCAGTACTTTGGGAGGCGGAGACCGGAGGATCCGGGTTCGCGCCCAGCCTCAGCTCTCTCTCTCTCTCCCTGTCTCTCTTTCTCTCTCTCTCTCTCTACCTAGTGAGGCCCTCCGCAACTTCGTGAGACCTGGTTTCAAAATAAAGTATAAAAAATAGGCCGGGGGTGTAGCGCAGAGGTAGAAAGCCCCTGGGTTCAATCCCCGGTACCACAAAAAAAAAAAAAGAGAGAAAAGAAAAAATGCCGGTTACAGTACGGTGGCGCACGCCTGTTTTCCCAGTACTTTGGGGACTGAGACAGGAGGATCACAGGTTCGAAGGCAGTCTCAGCAAGTAGTGAGACTACTTTTTCAACCTAGCGAGACCCTGTTTCCAAATAAGAAATAAAATCGGGCTGAGGGTGTAGCTTGAAGGTAGAATGCCTCTGGGTTCAATTCCCAGTACCACAAAAAATATAAAAAAAGGATTGGGGTGTACCTCAGGGGTAGAATGCCCCTGGGTTCAACCCCCAAAACCACAAAAAAAGTGTATATTTTCCCCTGTGATATGGGGCATTGAACCCAGGTGGTATTCTACCATTGAGCTACACCCTTAGCCTTTGTTTTTTTTTTCATTTTGAAATTAGATCTCGCTAAGTTACTGACGCTCACCTTGAACCTGCGATCCTCCTGTCTCAGCCAAGTACTGGGATTACAGGCATGCACCATTGCACCAGGCTAAGAATTAATGTATTAATACATGTAAACCACTTAGCAGAATCCTGGACAGCAAGCAAGCATTACAAAACACCATTACTTCCCTTTGTGATGTATAATTTGCGAAGCGTCCTTTCGTCTACGTTTTTCATGTGTTCTATTCAGTCGGTTAGCAGAACAGAAGAGCGTACTGAGGAGTGACCTGCGGAGGGATTGTACTGGAGAGCTGCCTGCATCTTGCTGTTTATATTTGCCTCTCTCCCGTTCCCCAGGTGTCAGGTGGTGTGTGGCCCACGGCAGCTATCGCTCTGCAGAAGTACCAGGCTGGGTTCACCTGCAGTTCCACGCAGGGCAGACCTGGGTCCCTCACACGCCCAGGAGGATGATTTCTCTCTTCCTGATACCAGCCTGTGTTTTCCCACCCTTAGGAGTAGAAGATAATATGTTATGTCCTGAATGTGTCGAAAGGTAACCCTTCAGTATTTTTGTAAGCGTGGCATACAGAAAAGGAAATATCTAGATGGGTTTCTGAATAATTTAATAGGAAAAGACTGAGATGAGAGCAAGCATGCTGTTTTCTTAATTTGCTGGATAGGTCAGGCAATAGGAAGTAGAAAGTAGTAGAGGGTTAGAACTCAGATAAATGTGGCCAGTTCTTAGCTTTAACAAAATATAAGTTAAGACCTGGTCTTGGCTTTAATTTCAAAGACCTCTTTAATGGACAAATACAAATTATTAAGAGTTTCTACCACATGTCAAATACTGTTCGCAGCCAGTCTCAGCTACTTAGTGAGGCCTCCGCAACTTAGTGAGACCCTGTTTCAAAATAAAAGGATAAAAAATAGGGCCGGGGGTGTAGCTCGGAGGTAGAATGCCCCTGGGTTCCACCCCCAGTACTGCAAAAAAAAAAATGTCAAATACTCAGGGATATAAAAATGAGTGAGAATCACATGTAGCATTCTCAAATGTAAATAAGAGAAGCTATGGAAATACACGGGAACGGCCATATGGGGGTAACTTAGGGAAGCTTCGGAGGAGGTTACCTGTGCCCAGGATGGGCTTAGCAGTTGGGAAGGAATAATCTGAGCCCTTTTTAGTGGAAATAGCCAATAAAAGCATAAGGAAAAAGAAACTATGCCACACTTAGAAATTGCAACTAGGTCAATATGGTTGATGCTTATATTGACAAATGACTCTGGGGAAGGAAAATAGACTAGAAGGGTTTTACATCTACATTAAGGATCTCATAGATTATTTGTTACTTTTAGAATACAGGCTTCTTTCAGAATATAATGATGACTAGCCTTTAGGAAAATAGACATTGGACTTACACATGAGCACTGCTTTGGATTTTTACATAGACCATAAAACTAATGTCTATCCATGAGTACAAAATTCACCTTTTTGTTTCTTTTGTCTGTTTTGGGGGGTCTCACTATTTTGTCCAGGCTGGCTTTGAGCTTTTAGATTCAAGCAATCCTCTCCTCTTTAATAGATTACAGACACACACCATCAAATTTAGTGTGTGTGTGTGTGTGTGTGTGTGTGTGTGTGTGTGTGTGTAAGTGTGTGTGGTACTGGGGATAGAACCAAGGGCATCTACCTCCAAGCTACACTCCCAGCCCTATTTTATTTTTTAGTTTGAAACCAGGTTTTAATAAGTTGCTGAGGCTGGCCTTGAACCTATTATCCTCCTGTCTCAGCTTTCCAAGTACTGGGATTACTAGCCATCATGACTGGCTAGCTTTTCATAATAGAATTAATGGAGGTGTGATGAGGGATATGGAGGGAAGTTTAAGGGGGTTTTATTGTTTTTCAAGAAAGTGAACTGAGGGTTTGTGGCAGCCCAGTGGTAGAGCATATGCTTAACATTCAAGAGGGCCTGGAGCTGGGCATGGTGGCGCACACTTTTAATCCCAGTACTCGGGAGGCTGAGACAGGAGGATGCAGGTTCAAGGCCAGCCTCAGCAACTTAGTGAGGCCCTCTGAAACTTAGCGAGACCATGTTTCCAAATAAAAAATAAAATAGTTCTGAGAGTATAGCTTGGAGGTAGAATGCCTCTGGGTTCCATCCCCAGTACCACCAAAAAAAAAAAAGTAGGATCATTTGATCCAAGGAGTTGGAGGTTAGCCTGACAATAAAGCAGGAACCTATCTTAAAAAGTGCCAGGCATAGTGGTACACACCTGTAACCCCAGTACTTGGGAGGCTGAGACAGGAGCCTCAGCAACTTAGAAAGACCCTTTTCAAGCCGGGCGTGGTGGCGCACGCTTGTAATCCCAGTACTTGGGAGGTTGAGACAGGAGGATCGCAGGTTCGAAGTCAGCCTCAGCTACTTAGGCCCTCCGCAACTTGAGACCCTGTTTAAAAATAAAGAATAAAAAATAGGGCTGGGGGTGTAGCTTGGAGGTAGAATGCCCCTGGGTTCCATCCCCAGTTCAGAAAAAAAAAAAAGAAAGACCCTTTTCAAAATAAAAAGGTCTGAGTTTGGTATGGTGGTAAATGCCTATAATCCTAGTACTTGGGAGACTGATACAGGAGGATCTCAGGTTCACAGCCAGTCTCAGCAACGAAGTGAGGCCCTCCACAACTTAGTGAGACCCTGTTTCCAAATAAAAAATAAAATAGGACTGGGGGTGTAGCTCAGAGGTAGAAAGCCCCTGGGTTCAATTCTTAGTACAAAAATAAGATAAAGTAAAATGAAAAGATGCCCGTAAGTTCAACCTCTAGTATAAAAAAAATCAGACATAAATTTATGCAACAGACCACATTGGAAGACAAATGAAAGATTATTATTATAATTCAGGAAAGATAGAATTTATTACTCTCATAAAGAATTTAAAGAGGGCGCCGGGCGTGGTGGCGCACGCTTGTAATCCCAGTACTTTGGGAGGCGGAAACCGGAGGATCCGGGTTCGCGGCCAGCCTCAGCTCTCTCTCTCTCTCGCTCTCTCTCTCTCTCTCGCTCTCTCTCTCTCTCTCTCTTTCTCTCTCTCTCTCTCTCTACTTAGTGAGGCTCTCCGCAACTTCGTGAGACCCAGTTTCAAAATAAAGTATAAAAAATAGGGCCGGGGGCGTAGCGGGGAGGTAGAACGCCCCTGCGTTCAATCCCTGGTACCGCCAAAAAAAAAAAAAAAAAGGAATTTAAAGAGGAATGACACCTGTAATCCCAGTACTTGGGAGGCTGAGACAGGAGGATCACAGGTTCGAGACAAGCCTTAGCAACTTAGCAAGACCCTGTTTTAAAGTAAAAGGCTGGGGGTGTAGCTCAGAGGTAGAACACCCCCTGGGTTCAATCCCCAGTACCAAAAAAAAAAAAGGAAGAAAGTCTTGGGGAGTGATTAGCATATAAATTATGGGTAAAAGAACCCACAAGAGAATAGGCTTATCAATGTAAGGTGAACAAGGACTGAAATGTACCAGATGATCAGTGAGCAGAGAAAGGTCCCCCCCCTCGTTACAGATTGAGGGCAATATTTTTTAGAAGGGTTAGCAGCAAGGTGGTCACATGAAGTAATGAGTAAGGAGCTCTGAGGACTGCAGCTTAGGACATCACTTCTGGTCTTTTTGGAGAATAGGTTGGGAGGGTCAGTAGAAGCAGAAATGTGATTGCAAGAAGTTAGAATAGAGCTTTAATCCTTGTACTTACTTGGGAGGCTGAGACAGGAGGATCTCAGCTTTGAGGACAGCCTCAGCAATGTAGCGAGACTCTCAACAACCTAGAGAGACCCTGTTTTGAAAAACAAAAAAGAGTCAGACGTGGTGGTGCACGCTTGTAATCCCAGTTCTTGGGAGGCTGAGACAGGAAGATCGCAGGTTCGCGGCCAGCCTCAGCTACTTAGTGAGGCCCTCTCTCAAAATAAAAAATAAAATAGGGCTGGGGGTGTAGCTCAGAGGTAGAATGCCCCTGGGTTCAATCCTCAATACCCCAAGAAAACAAATAAATAAAAAAGGGCTGGGGTGTAGCCTGAAAGTAGCGTGCCTCTGAGTTTGATCCCCAGTAACCCACATCTCTCTCCTTTATTTTATTTATTTAATGGGACTATAAAGAATGTATAAATGGGAGGGGCTGTGGGAAGGAAAAGTATAAAGATGAAGGAAGCACGCGGGTGTGGTGGCACACACTTGTAATCCCAGCACTTGGGAGGCCGAGACAGGAGGATCACAGGTTCAAAGCCAGCCTCGACAATTTAGCAAGGCCCTCAGCAACCTAGTGAGACCCTGTTTCCAAATAAGAAATAAAATCGGGCTGGGGGGTGTAGCTTGGAGGTAGAATGCCTCTGGGTTCAATCCCCAGTACCACAAAAAAATAAATAAAAGTAAAAAATAAGGATGAAGGAAGTGAGACCAGTTACAGGAAAGGGAATGTCAGCCGTGAGATGAAGTGAGTGGACCTGTTCTCTATTTACTACTCGTTCTTTCTACTCCTGTACGTAGACGTGGGGGCCAACTGCTCAGGAGATCCAAAAGTGGGTTCCATATTTTATCAGTCATTTTCTTTTTTTTCTAACTTGTTTTACAGGAATAAGAAGACAATGACAAGATTAATTAAAAAAGGGAAGATAAGGCAACGAAAGATGCCACCTTAAATGATGTTAAAAGTGTTATTTTGATCTGAAGGCAACTGAGAAGAAGCAGACAAAAACTTTCTGCCTTCCCACTATTGGCCCCAAAACAGGACGTAAATTTATAAGTCCCTCCTTCCACCTCTACCAGGACAGGGGGTAGAGAGCCAGTAGGTGATTAACAAGCATCCCCGTCATTGCTGTGCTGTGTCCTCATGTCTTAAGTCAGACTTGAGTATGATCTATATAGAAAACAGTTTTCTGTTTTAATTAAGTCTTTTTTTGTTTTTGTTTTTTAGAAATTTTTGGTTTATTTATAGGAAAATTGAGCAGAGTTCCCATGAACTCCTTCTCTAATTTCTTTTATTAACATCTTGCTTTGGTATGCTACATTTTTACAATTGATAAGTCAATATTGGTACATTATTAACTAAAGTGCCTAGTTGATATTTGATTTCGTTCTTTGTGTTAAATAGCCTTATGGATTTTTGCTTGTTTTTGTTTTGGTACTGGGTTTTAAACCTACCCCCCTCCCCTCCGTGTGTGTGTGTGTGTGTGTGTGTGTGTGTGTGTGTGTGTGTGTGTTGCTAGGGATTGAACCTAGGGTCATTCTACCTCTGAGCTATACCCACATCCCTTTTTATTTATTTTATTTTATTTTGAAATGGTCTCACTGGGTTGCTAAGGCTGTCCTAGAACCCATGATCCTCCTGTCTCAGCTTCCCAAGTACTGGGATTGCAGGCATGAGCCACTGTGCCCGGCACCCCCAGTCTTTTTTTTTTTTTGGTACTAGAGGTTGAACCTAGGGACATCTTACCTCTGAGCTACACCCCAGCCCTATATTGTTTCTTTATTTTATTTTGAAACGGGGTCTCACTTAGTTGCTGAGGCTCCTGTTTCAGCCTCCCAAGTACTGGGATTATAGATGTGTACCACCATGCCCAGCTCCTTTTTATTTTTATTTTGAAATGGTCTTGCTAAGTTGCTGAGCTATCCTTGAACACTTTCAAAATAAAATTTTAAAGGGGGAGCTGGGGATGTATCTTAGTGGTAGAGCCACCCCTGGGTTCAATCCCCAGTACCGCAAAAACAAACAACAAAACCCAAGAGATGCATCACAGTTTTTATATTCTTTCACCTACTGAAGAACACCTTGGTTACTTCCAAATTTTTGGCAATTATGAATAAAGCTGCTATAAACATATGTGTGTAGGTGTTTGGGGGGCATGTAAATTTTCAACTCAATTGAGTTAATACCCAAGAGCATAGACTGCTGAATCATATGGTAAAAGTAAGTTTAACTTTTTTTTTTTTTGGTGCTAGGGATTGAACCCAGGGGCATTCTACCTCTGAGCTATACCCCCAGCCCTATTTTTATTCTTTTATTTTGAAACAGGGTCTAAGTTGTGGAGGGCCTCATTAAGTTTTTCATTAAGTTCCTCAAACCTGTGATCCTCCTGTCTCAGCCTCCCAAGTACTGGGATTACAGGTGTACACCACTACTCTTGACTCCTCGCCCTTTTTATTTTTGTTTATTTTTGTGGTACTGGGGATAGAACCCAGAGGCTTTCTACCTCTGACCTAGATCCCCAGCCCTTCTTACTTTTTTGTTTTGAAACAGGGTCTTACTAGGTTGCTGAAAGTCTCACTACTTGCTGAGGCTGGTCTTGAATCTAAGCCTCCTGCCTCAGCCTCCCAAATACTGGGATTATAGGTGTGCGCTACCACATCCAGCTAAAATGTTAGATATTTCTCATGACACAAGTATGTCTAATCACAGTTTGTACTTGTACAATAAAATTACTGAAAGGTTTACTGAACAGCAAAATTCCCCAAAATAAAATTGCTGAATAAAAAAGTACATGCATTTATAAACTTTGAAATTATTTAACTGGTCTCCATTGAGTTTGTTCCAATTGATAATTCCCACTGTATACAAGAATGCTGCTTATCCACACACCTTTTGAGGTTTTGATGTTTTTATAACAGGGTCTTAGAAGCTGCTTTTGCTAAATGACACCGACTATTCTCTTTTTTTTTTTAATTGGGGTACTAGGGATTGAATCTGGGGGCATTCTACCTCCAAGCTACACCCCCAGCCCTATTTTATTTTTTTATTTTGAAACAGGGTCTCACTAAGTAGCTGAGGCTGGCTGTGAACCTGTGATCCTCCTGTCTTAGCCTCCCAAGTACTAGGATTACAAGCGTGCGCCACCACACCCGGCTTCCCAGGACTATTCTCTAGGGCTTGCAGATGTCCGAATGAATATCTAAATCAGGAAAAAAGTTTGCCATCTCTACCCTCATTTTCTGGGTTTTTTTTTTTTTCGGCACTAGGGATTAAACTCCGGCATTGTACCTCCGAGCTACACCCCCAGCCCTATTTTTTTTTATTTATTTTGAAACAGGGTCTCACTAAGTTGCAGAGGGCCTCACTAAGTAGCTGAGGCTGGCTGTGAACCCAGATCCTCCTGTTTCAACCTCCCGAGTACTGGGATTACAAGCGTGTACCACACGCCCGGCTTTTGCTCTCATCTTGTATGTCTCCTTTATCACCCTAAACTTTGGGTCAGATTCAGGCTCAACTCTACCCTTAGGGATGTTAGTCATTTCATGAGTGTTCTTCTAAAGTTGGTAATATTCCCCCCTTCAAGGCTGAGTACACCAAGATAAGAGTAATCAAGCCAGGCGTGGTGGCGCAGGCTTGTAATCCCAGTACTTGGGAGGTTGAGACAGGAGTATCGCAGGTTCACGGCCAGCCTCAGCTACTTAGGCCTCCGCAACTTAGTGAGACCCCGTTTCAAAATAAAGAACAAAAAAATAGGATTGGGGGTGTAGCTCACAGGTAGAATGACCCTGGGTTCAATCCCCAGTACCGCAAAAAAAGTGTAACCAAGATATTTTCAAGATGTGTGGGAAGCCGGGCGTGGTGGCGCACGCTTGTAATCCCAGTACTTGGGAGGCGGAGACCAGAGGATCTGGGTTCGCGGCCAGCCTCAGCTACTTAGTGAGGCCCTCAGCAACTTAGTGAGACCGGTTTCAAAATAAAGTACAAAAAATAGAGCCGGGGGTGTAGCTTGGAGGTAAAACGCCCCTGGGTTCAATTCCCAGCACCTCAAAAAAAAAAAAAAGATGTGTAGGGACATCAGCAGCTTGTCAATCAGCATTTACAATGTCCTGTTTCACTGTTTCAGACCCCAGAGGGAGGCCTGGACGCGTCCAGTCATTTCCTAAGTGGGAGCAGTTGCGCTATGACAGGAGCAGAAGCTTGCCCCCCCCCCCCGCCTCGCCCCCCAAGCAGAAGCGGTCATCCCACGGGAACCAGATGACCCCTTCAGGCTACAGGCTTCTGCAGAGCCTCAGGAGCCAGAGGAGATAGTGACCAACCAGACCACAGTCCAAGACTGCTGGACTGTGCGTCCTGCCCCATCCCTGAGTAACCTGGGATCTCGTGTGCACATCCCGCAGACAGCCGAGGGGGCTGGATCCCCTTGTCCCAGCAGAGCTACACTGCACACATTCCTGGCCTGCCTTTCACGATTCCTTTTTCTTTTCTGTTTGATTTTGTTGGAATGAGTGGACAGACCTCATTTGTTGGGACTCCCTGAAGTGAGGCCCCCTCTGGCCTAAGACTCCTGTAACATTCACTTATTTGTGAGGGATTTTGTTTGTTTTTTGCTGGACTGGGGGTTGAATCCAGGGCCTCATACATGCCAGGCAGGTGTTCTACTACTGAACTACATCCCTACTAACCCCCCTTTTTTTGTGTGGTGGTGGGGATTGAACCCAGGGGCATTCTACCTCTGAGCTACACCCCCAGCCCCCCCTTTTTTTAATGGTCTTGCTACATTGCTGAAGCTGTCCTTGAACCTGCGATCCTCCTCTGAGCCTCTCAAGTATCTGGATTATAGGCATGCATTACCACACTCAGCTCCAACCCCCCTTTTTCTTTTCTTTATTTGTACTGAGAATTGAACCCAGAAGCATTCTACCTCCAAGATACACTCCAACCCCAATTTTATTTCTTATTTGGAAGCAATGTCTGGCCAGTTTGCCAAGGCTGGCTTTGAACCTGCAATCCTCCTGTCTCAGCCTCCCAAGTACTGGGATCATGAGCACGTGCCACCACACCCAACACCTATTTTTATTTTGAAACAGGGTCTTTCTAGGTTGATGAGAATCTCACTACTTGCTGAGGCTGTCCTGGAACCTGCGATCCTCCAGTCTCAGCCTTGCAAGTACTGGAATTATAAGTGTGCGCCACCACACCTGACCATGAATTGAATTTTAAAAAGTTTTATTTTAAAGCTGGGCGTGGTGGCACATGCCTATAATCTCAGTATTTGGGAGGCTAAGAGAGGAGGATCACAGGTTAGAGGACAGCCTCAGCAAGTAGTGAGACTCTCATCAACCCAATGAGACCCTGCTTCAAAATAAAAATAAAACCAAGCTGGGGGTGTAGCTCCTAGGTAGAATGCCCCTGGGTTCCATCCCCAGTGCCAAAAAAAAGTTTTATTTTGGATTTTTTGCTTTGTTTTTCTTTTGCAGTGCTGGGGTTCAAATCCAAGGCTTGAGAACAATAAGAAAACCCTCAGGCTGGGCATGGTACTGCACGCTTGTAATCCCAGTACTTGGGAGGCTGAGACAGGAGGATCTGGGTTCGCTGTCAGTCTCAGCTACTTAGTGAGGCCCTCTGCAACTTAGTGAGATCCTGTTTCAAAATAAAGAATAAAAAATAGGACTGGGGGTTTACCCAGGAGGTAGAATGCCCCTGGGTTCAATATCCAGTACCGCAAAAAAAAAAAAAAGAAAAGAAAACCCTCTACCACTGAGCTATAACACTAGCCCCCCCTCCCCCGCAAAATGTTTTTCATGTGTGTGTGTGGTACTGGAGATTGAATTTAGGGGCATTCTACCTCTGAACCACAACTCCCAGCCCTTTTTGTTTTTTGTTTTGAAACAGGGTCTTTCTTGGTTGATAAGAGTCTTGCTATATTGTTGAAGCTGTCCTTGAATTTGCAATCCTCCTGTCTCAGCCTCCCAAATACTGGGGTTACTGGTGTGCACAGCTCCAAAATGCTGTGTGTGTGTGTGTGTGTGTGTGTGTGTAGGATGGTACCGCGGATTAAACCCAGGGGTGTTCTACCTCCAAGCTACACCCCCAGCCCTTTTTATTTTTTATTTTGAAACCGGGTCTCGCGAAGTTGCAAAGGGACTCACTAAGTAGCTGAGGCTGGCCGCGAACCCGGATCCTCTGGTCTCAGCCTCCCAAGTACTGGGATTACAGGAATGAGCCACCACACCTGGTTCCATAATGCTTTTTTTTTTTTTTTTGCGGTACCGGGGATTGAACCCAGGGGCATTCTACCTTCGAGCTACCCCCCC
>PVJS01035967.1:0-20710 GCA_004027185.1 Glis glis | reverse complement strand
CTAGGGACATTCTACCTCCAACCTACACCCCCACCCTACTTTTAATTTGAAAACAGGTTCTTGCTAAGTTGCTGAGAGCCTTGTTAAATTGCTGAGGCTGGCTTTGAACCTGTGATCCTCCTGTCTCGGCCTCCCAAGTACTGGGATTGCAGGAATGCACCACACACCCGGCCTGTACTGTAGTTTTGTAAGATGTTACCACTGGGGGAAACTAAGTAAAGGTTACTGGGTATTTCCATATTGTTTCTTACAACTGTGTGTGAATCTACAACGATCTAAAAATAAGGTTTAATTTTTTTGGTGGAGGAACCAGGGATTGAACCCAGGGGCATTCTACCCCTGAGCTACACCTCCAGCCCTATTTTTTATTCTTTATTTTGAAACAGGGTCTCACTAAGTAGCTGAGGCTGGCCGCGAACCCGGATCCTCCGGTCTTAGTCTCCCAAGTACTGGGACTACAAGCGTGCACCACCACGCCCAGCCAAGGGGTTGTAGTTCAGTGGTAGAGCGTATGCTTGGCATGGGCAGGGTCTGGGATTCAGCCCCCCATGTCCCCCAATGTGGGGAAGAATCCCACATATATGTATGTGTGTAGGCGGGCACACAAAGGAAGATGTGGGAAGATACGCAGCAAACCTAACAAGTTTTCTGCTAGGGAACAAATCTGAAAAGAGAGATTATTTACTTCTTTTCAGCCTCTTATTTGCTTGTTCTAACAAGCAGGTGCAACTTGGTGATTTTGTTTAGACCCATGAAGTGGCAAAAAAAAATATTAAAGGTGGGGAGTGTGGCACAGAACTCTGCCTCCCCCACCCATTTTTGTAGAAAGTGCTTATTCTGAGTCTCCAAGAACATTTCGACTCTGTGGTGTGGGAGCCAGGCGTTTGGGAGGTGTGGGGACCCACGCCGGCCTCTGAGACCACACCAGCTCCCGCTGTCCTGAGCCCAGCCTTCCTGGGTACTCCCTCTCGCTCACAAACGCCTGTGGTTGTCCACCGCCTCAGCCATTCATCAAAGAGCAAGGATGCATGGAGTAGAGGATGGGTACCCTGGGACCGGCAGCAGCGACCCTCCCCTGAGCCGCCACCATGGGCCAAGCATCAACCCAAGAGCCACTTGAATATTACCTCCTGTAATTCTCCAAGCTCCCTGGGAGATAAGGGCTGTGGTTACACCCATTGCGCAGATGGGAAGATTGAGGAGTTAACTGTTGGTGTCTGATGCTGCATGGAACAGAGAGTAGCCCGCTCATGGAGTCACCTCTGAGACCCTCGCTCTGTCCCTGCCACCCCTGGCCAAGCCCAGTTCACCCTTTGCTGTCCCTGCAGGCCCAGGAGCCTTCCGGAAATGGGATTGTTCCCGAGCCCCTTTGGAGGCAGCTGCTGATGGAGGCCTGGGGAGGTGCAGCTGGAGGCCAGTTCAGTGGTGGCCAGGTGGGACAGCAGTGTGTCCCTGGCTAGTTAGGGACGAGACAAGACATGCGTCTGGCACAGGCCCTGTTTCCCGACTGCCTCTGTAGACCATGAGGTCAGGCTGGGCCAGGGCCGTCAGGAAGAGCTCCATGCTGGCAGCTGCAGGAGCGAGACGCTGACCTGGGAACCGGGGGTGGGCAGGCACAGGCAGGGGGACAGGGACACCCATGTGCTCCCCTCTCCACTAGCGTCCAGTTCCATGGTGGGCATTTCCTGGCTGCAGGCAGCAGGGGCCTGGGAGAGCTGGACAGAAGATTCTGGAAGGGAGGACTGGCCTGGCTTCTTGCAGTTAGTAAACCCAGGGGTCCTGCCTTCCACCCTGTGAAGGCCACTTCTCAGAGCAGGAAAGAGAAAAACAGGCAGCGGGAAGGAAACACAGCCCTTCTGGAAGTTTCTTCAGTGGCACTGAATAAGGGGACTGGAACGGAACCACTGATTCAGCGTGCACCTCCAGAGGGATTCTCTTACTGTATGATTGAAAGAGGGAAGGGCACAGACAGACAGACAGACTCCAACTCCACCCTACCTTTGCCAGCCTCGCTCCTCTGGAAGGCCCTTTCCACCCGTTCCCCACACATGAGCTCTGTGTCATGTTCAAGCTGCAGCTCCAGAGTCCCCTTGGGCACGGGGTCCCACGGCCCCTGCACAGGGCTGTCCCGTGTGGTGCCTCTTGTCCCAGCACAGTTATTTGATGGGAGAGTCCTTTTGCTCTCATGGGACCAGGCTTGGGCCATAAGGTATGGTCACCTTTGGGGCTGCGGTCCCACTGTGCAGCTATCCTCTCTGTGTCTGTGGCCCCGCCAGGCCAGGGACCTGGAGCGTGCCCCTCCTCTCTGTCCCAGGGCCTGCACTCAGCATCACACACAGCAACCGTGTATGGAAAGAGCAGAGGCGGGAACCCACAGAGCACTTACGAAGTTCTCTTCCTCTCCTCCCTCCAGGGATCTACAAAGGGCACTGCTTCCGGATCAATCACTTCCCAGAGGACAATGACTACGACCACGACAGCTCGGAGTACCTCCTTCGTGAGTGACGAGACCCTCGGCTTCACTCATGCGGGGGGGGGGGGGCAGCTGAAGACTGGTGGGCTGAGAACAGGCGAGGCCGGAGATATGCCCTTCCATTCCCAAATCCTGAGTTCAAACAGTAGAGCTTTGTGCAGCACTGCCTGACAGGCTGGATGTCCCTGTGGAGCTGTGTGGCCGACAGCCCCCGGTCCCAGGGAGACTGAGGCCTGACCAGAGAGGATGCTGCTGGCCCCTCCCTGTCTTCTGGGTGTGGCCAACTTTGCTCCCAGTGGACCCCTGGGCATGGCCAACTGCTCCCAGGGGGCTGCTAGACATGGCCAACTTTGCTCCCAGGGGGCTGCTGGGCGTGGCCAACTTTGCTCCCAGGGGGCTGCTGGGCGTGGCCAACTTTGTTCCCAGGGGGCTGCTGGGCATGGCCAACTTTGCTCCCAGGGGGCTGCTAGGCGTGGCCAACTTTGTTCCCAGGGGGCTGCTGGGCATGGCCAACTTTGCTCCCAGGGGGCTGCTGGGTGTGGCCAACTTTGCTCCCAGTAGACTGCTGGGTGGGGCCAACTTTGCTCCCAAGGGGCTGCTGGGCATGGCCAACTTTGCTCCCAGTGGACTGCTGGGCATGGCCAACTTTGCTCCCAGTAGACCGCTGGGCATGGCTAACTTTGCTCCCAGTGGCTACTGGGCATAGCCAACTTTGCTGATTGGCTGGAGGCAGGGGTGGGACAAGGGAGGTGAAAGATATAGGCTGTGCCCTGGCCAAGGTCACTAAGGAGTGCTGCGCCCCAAGCACCTTGCCCTGCTCGCCCCTCCTGGGCACACTCCTCAGCATTCTGTTCTTGAAAGGTCAGAGGACGTCACACACCAAGACAGCTTCGCGGGGGGCTAGGAAGGGCAGGTCAGCCTCTGATACTTGGGCATTATTGCAGGAGCCACTACCTCTGCCTGCTGGTTACCCCCCAACCCCACCCCAACCTGGGTGCTGAGCCCCACACTGGAGCCCAGGTGTCACAGCACACCCCAAAAGGCAAACCTACCCCACACCACCTTAAATCCCGATCTCCTCCCCGGGCCTGTGAATGCCTCCCTGGGAAGAAGGATCTGGAAATGGAAACAGCAGCAACATATCCATGCCATTTCCCCCCAACGTCATCCAGAAGATGGGAAGCTGCTCACCGCATCACCCCTGGGGCTCCGGCCCAGCTTCGTTTATAGAGAATCGATACTGGTGCTTTCAGAGGGAACACAGTTCATTCTGCACCTGCGTATGGATTCCCCCCCCAAAAAGAAAGGATTTGGCTTCTGAGTCATCTGGTAAAATAGAACAGCGTGCGGTTCCCATGGAGCCGAGGCTGTGTCGGGCTGCTCCGGCCAGGCCCAGGATCTGCCCCCATTTCCGTTCCTACTCCCTCATTTTCTCCTCCTCCTCCTCCTCCTCCTCCTGCCTCTCCTCACATTTTGCTTACTCCGGCCCACACTGAACAAATACGGCAAATGAGATTCCCACAGGGCGGCCGCAGATCATGGTGGAGGTCGCACACTGCACAACTTGAGAAATGTTGTTTAGCTACATCATGGTGTGAATGACAGCCTTCAGGTTCTGCAGCTCGGGGCCTGTGGAGGGGAGAGGTAAGGACAGGGCTGCCTGGCAGGAGCCGGGGCCCTTAGGAAAGAACACAGCCTCTTCATCTGGCAGAAGGAAGCGGAGGAATAACTCTGTCAATGATACTCTCCTCCAAAAGCCAGAGGCGGGAGCCTATGGCTCGGCCCACACAGTCAGCTCCCAGGGCCAGGACAGGATGGAGAAGGATGGAGAGAGGGTCTGCTTCAGCTCTGCTGCTGGGGTCCTCAGATTCTGCCAGCCCTGCGGCGGGCCAGAGGACTGGCAGCACCCTGGAGTGACTTTCCCAAATCAAGGGATGGTGGCAGCGCTGCAGCGATTAACACTCATTCGGGAAGGCCGTGTCCTCGAGCGCGCTGTGGGAGACCAGCCAGGTTCAGTGCTGAGCCCAGAGATGACAGGGCTGGATTGCTTTCAGGCCCGTGGTGTCCAGATGATGGCGGATTTGGGGGGGGGGGGGCTGGAGGCAGAGCAGACTTCCCAGTGGAGAGGCATGTACCCACTCAGCAGCTGCAGAGCTGGGGATAATATGGCCTAGAAACTGAACTCCACCTTTGCCTTTGATCGTCCTTCACCTCCACAGCACATGTGAGCTTGCGGCCAGAGCCGTGGGCCACTGTCTGAGCCGCCAAGGTCTGTTTCCCAGGCTACCCTGGGTCTGAACAGATTATCCATCTCCAAACCGGGGAGGAGCACGGGAGAGAGGTCTGTGGGGCTGATGTTTGTAAGAATTCATTTATTCGCTCATTTGGCAAATAATTTATTGTGGGCCTGCTGTGTGCCCGGCACTGTACTAGGCACGTGGGATACAGCAGCCAGGACAACAAGAGCCCTGCCCTCCTGCAGCCCACATGCTGGAGGAGAACCAGGCTTGAGAGAAGGTAACAGAAGGTTCCATGGTGGGGCTACCTATAGGACAGCCTGCTGCAACAGCCGCTTGGTATCGGGGGTGGAGCTCCAGTCTGGCAGGTCCAAGGCTGTGCTGTTCACACTCAGTCTCGGACATTCAGGAAGGTCAACCCCAATGTCATTGTCACCTGGTCCTGAAGGTCTCTGAGCTCCTGCAGAGCCCCTACTGATGTGCACATCCACAGCCCAGGATCTGAGGAACTCGCCACCCCACCCCCTGCCTGCTGTCTCTTCACGGGCCCTACTAGCCCCCCAAGCTTCCTCCCATCTTGCCCTGCGGCTGGCACCCCTCCAGGATGTGCTGCCTGGGGGTGTTAGGAAGAGGTGTCCCTCCTCCACGCAGACACGCATCCCTCAGCCACATGTCCTGTGAGGCACTCAACCCTCACCACTGTCCACGGCCACCCCCGCTGCCAACCTCACATCCAGAGCTCAGGTCATGTGGCAAGGGACAGATGCGTGCACCTGGATTCACCTGGACAGGATGGATGGCTGTGAGCCAGGCCCGGGCCTCAGGGGACCCCTAGAGGAGCTGGGCTCCCTTCTCTCTGGCCTCTCTGACCTGTCTGCACAACCAAGACACAGGAAGGATTCTGATCCCAACTCCAGCCCGGCCGGCACTGCTCAGAGGCAGGCTTCGGAAGCACGCAGGAATCCTCCCAGAGCCTGCGCGGCCACGAGAAGAAAGGCACAGAGGATGGGAAGAGGAAGGCACAGAGGATGGGAGGAGGAAGGCACAGAGGATGGGAGGAGGCGGCGGAGAGAAGAGCCTCCTTTAATACCCCAGACAATCTCTCATCTGTGAGCGGGGGCGCATGCTGGTGGGTGTACAGAAAGGAGACAGACGCGGCCTTCAGAGGCTGAAAGGCCCCCAGCCAGTCAGCTGGCCCAGGAGGGGCGTCTGCCCGCATCTCTGACTCACTCTCCCCTGCTGCGGTCACCAGGGCCCAGGCAACTGGATTTCTCCTGGGCCAGGAGACCTGCAGGCACGTGGGGAAGGCCGAGCTCCGGGATCCTCTCGGCCCCTTTCCCCTCCTGACCTCCCTCTCACCCCAGACACTCAGGGACGCCACCTAAGCCCCTACTGTGTGCTTTTTCTCACAGTACTCCTCCAAGGTGGGCACTTGTCTCCCAGGGCTGCGGTAACAAATGATCACAAACCTTGTGGCTTGACACATAAAAATTGACTCTTTCCTGTGTGCTGGCCCGAAGTCCAAACTCAAGGTGATGGGGGGACCCCACCCCCTCTTTCCTGGCCTCTTCCGGTCTCTGGTGGCCTTGGCACTCCTTGGCCATGTGGCCTCACTCTCTGCCTGTCTTTGCACAGCCTCCTCTTCCGTGTCTCCTGTAAGGTTAGAGCCTGTGTGTCCCCTTCTTAGAAGAAGGACACTTGTCATTAGGCCGAAGGACCACCTGGCTCATCCAGGGTGATCGTCCTGAGATCCTCAATCTCATCAGCAAATTGATTTTTCTCAAGTAAGGTCACATCCTCAGGTCCCAGTGGTTAGGATGTAGACATGTGGGGGCCCCCGATTCCAGCCCTGCAGGTTGGTATTACTGTCGTCTCGAGGTTACCGAAGAGCGCAGACTCAGGTGGTCACCAAGTTTCCTGCCCTGGTCCCCCTGCTGGCTGGTGTCAGTACAAGGACGTGAATGCAGTTCTTCTGGACACCATGGTCCACAAGCATCTCTCTGCGCCCAGCTGCCTCCTCTGTGACCTCACGCAAGTCGTGAGCTTCCACCTCCTCATCTGTTGCCAGGAGTGATGACGATGATGAAGATAAAGGGTGTCACTTAGGAAGCGCGTACTATGGCCAGCCCGGTGCTAAGCATCTTATATACAAAACCAAGCACAGGACAGTGGTGCTGCAGCGGTCTGCTCTTATTCATGGTTTTGCTTTCTGAGGTTGTTTTTGTTTTTGTGATACTGAGGATTGAGCCAGGAGTGGGTGCGGGGGGGGGGGTTTACCTCTAAGCTACAACTCCAACCCCATTTTATTTATTTTTAATTAGTTTATTTAATTAATTAATTTATTTGTGTGTGTATGTGGTACTGGGGATTGAACCCAGGAGCATTCTACCTCTGAGCTATACCCCCAGCCCTATTTTTTATTCTTTATTTGGAAACAGGGTCTCACTAAGTAGCTGAGGCTGGCTGCGAACATGCAATCCTCCTGTCTCAGCCTCCCAAGTACTGGAATTACAAGCGTGTGCCACCACATCTGGCTCTTATTTTTTTATTTTGAAACAGGGTCTCACTAAGTTGCTGAGGGCCTAAGTTGCTGAGGCTGGTCTCAAACCTGCAATCCTCCTGTCTCAGCCTTCCAAGTACTGGAATTACAAGCGTGCTCCACCACACAAAGCTTCTTTTTTTTCTAAATAGGGTCTCACTAAGTTGCTGAGAGCCTTGCTAAGTTTCTGTTCCAGTCAGCATTCTTACAGCTATAATCTAAAAGACTGACCACGTAACTTAGAGGAAAGAAGATTTATTTTCTTACGGTTCTGGGTTCAGTCCATGTGAGGCCAGGGACCGCAGATCTCGGGGCATGGCGGCTGGAAGCAGAGAGAGGGAGTGTGCATGTCTCCACCCTGACAAAATGGAGGTCGGAAGCAAGAGAGAGCAAGGGGAGGAGAGACCATATATAATCACACCCCCAGGGACCCACCTTCCCCAGCCCCACCCTACCAGGCTAGGCCACCACCCAGATAGATCCATTACAACGACTTTATCCACTGTTGGGATTTCAACCCTCATGACCCAATTACATCAACTCCAAACACCAATTTATGAGCTCTTCAGTGGCCATTCTATATCTAACTATAACAGTTGCTAAGGCTGACCTCAAACCTACAATCCTCCTGTCTCAGCCTCCCAAGTACTGGGATCACAGGTTTGCACCACCACGCCTGGCTGCTTTCTGAGGTTTTAGCCAACCTTGATTCAAAAACATGACATGGAAAATGCCAGAATAATTCCTGTTTTAAAAATGTTTTCTTGCACTATATTATTATAATTGTTTTGTTAGTAGTTGCTATAAACCTCTTACCACATCTAATTCATAAGTTAAATGTGATCATAGGCGCGTGTGTATAGGAAAATACAGTATCCATAAGGCTCAGTATTGTCCACAGTTTCAGGCATCCACTGCGGGTCCCGGGATGTCCCCTTTGCCGATGGGTGGGGACCATGATATTATGAGCTACATTTCACAGGTGGGGAAACTGAGTTTTGCAGAGATGTGGTGACTTGACCAAGGCCACACAGCCAATGTGTCACAGCATAGGGCTGACACCCTAAAGCGCCAAAGCCTGTGTCTGCCGCCACAGAGTAGGGCCACCTCTTGCAGACACTGGTCTTCGGGCTTTTGAAGCTCCGTGGAGACTGTCTACGAAAGGCCTGGCAGGCTGTGGGTGCTACACAGATGTGATGCCGTCCCAGGTTTCAGCAGTTGTTACTGTGGCTTCCCCGGTGCAGCTGGGGGACTCTGCTCCCTCCCAGCTGACAGAAGTGTGACCATGCCTGGGGAGAGGCTGAATGAGAAGTGGCAGATGTGTCTCTAGGCCACGTGGCACCTGGGACAGGAAAGAGCAGGCCTGAGCCATCGCGTGCCTTGGGTCTTGCTGCCCTGGACCACACAGTGTGAGTCAGGTCCTGGTGGGGATATTCAAGTCCTGGGGGTGGGGCATCAAGCCGCAGGGCTCCTGGGAGACGTCCGTGACCATGGCGGGAGGCTGGCCTCACGGCTTTGTTTTGTCCCCACCCGACCCAGGCATCGTGCGAGCCTCCAGCGTCTTTCCCATCCTCAGCACCATCCTGCTCCTGCTCGGGGGGCTGTGCATCGGCGCCGGGAGGATCTACAGCCGCAAGAACAACATCGTGCTCAGCGCCGGCATCCTCTTCGTGGCTGCAGGTAAGCGGCCGCCTCGGGCTGCCCCGCTGGTGCCGGCGCCAAGACAGGCGCTGGGAATACTGTGCAGTATGTGGACACGTGGTCTCCGTCGCCGGGGAGCATGCCTCCCAATCAGGAGAGCAGACTGTAACATTGCCATGCGCAATCTTAAAAGTCCAGGTGTGCGCGGGTTGGGGAGCAACTGGTTAATGAGGGCTTCTGGGGTGACAAAAATGTTTTGGAACTAGATAGAGGTGGTGGCTGCACACATCTTAGAAGTAACAAGTGCCACTGAGTTGTCCACTTCAAAAAGTTAATTTTATCCCAGTACTTTGGGAAGCAGAGACCGGAGGATCCCGGTTCACGGCCAGCCTCAGCTCTCTCTCTCTCTCTCTCTCTCTCTCTCTCTCTCTCACTCTCCTTAGTGAGGCCCTCCGCAACTTCATGAGACCCGGTTTCAAAATAAAGTATAAAAAATAGGGCCGGGAGCGTAGCACGGAGGTAGAACGCCCCTGCGTTCAATCCCCGGTACCGCAAAAAAATAAATAAATAAAAAATTTTTTTAAAAAAAAGTTAATTTTAAGCCTGTAACCCTAGGACTTGGGAGGCTGTGACAGGAGGATCAAGGCCAGCCTCAGCAACTTAGCAAGGTCCTCAGCAACTTAGTGAGACCCTGTTTCAAAGTAAAAAATAAAAAAATAGGGCTGGGGTGTAGCTCAGAGGTAGAATGCCCTGGATTCAATCCCCAGTACTGCAAAAAATAAAATAAAATAAAATTAGGCTGGGGTTGTAGTTCAGAGGTAGAATGCCCCTGGGTTCAATCCCAGTACCACACCAAAAAAATAATAATAATAATAATAATAATAATAAAGGAGGGAGAGATGGAGGAAAAGGGAGAGAGAGAGAGAGAGAGAGAGAGAGAGAGGTTAAAGGTTAATTTTATATTGTGGGAATCTCACCTCATCTAAAAAGAAAGTCGAGTGTGCAGAGGGCCACCATGGCCCAGTGCTGTGTGCTTTCAGGTCTGCAGGGAGGATCCTAACTGAGTCAGGGACAGGAAGGTCCCTGGGGCAGTCATGGGAAGGCAAGACCTGAAGGGGTGAGCCAGGTGGAGACAAGGTGAGGGTTCAGAATGGACATGAGTGGCTGTCAGGCAGAAGAAGGCATACAGCTATTTACATAGCATTTACACCGTATCAGGTACTACAAGTGATCTAGAGATGGCTTAGCCTACACGGGAAGGTGTGCGCAGGCGATAGGCAAGTGCTCTGCTGTTTTATCTAATGCACGTGAGCATCTCCAGATGTTAGTATCTCTGGGGGGTCCTGGAACCAATCTCCCATGGGTAAATTAGCTATATCAGAAGCCAGGAGTGGTGGTGCACACCTGTAATCCCAGTACTTGGGAGGCTGAGACAGGAGGATTGCAGGTTTGAGGACAGCCTCAGCAACTTAGCAAGACCCTGCTTCAAAAAAATTTTTTTTAAATGTCTGGAAGTGTAGCTCAGAGGTAGAATGCTCCTGGGTTCAATCCCTAGCACCACACACACACACACATACACACACACACACACAAAGTGTAAAGAAAATATTAGTTCCAGGGTGTAGAAATGTTCTTTGCTCTTCTAGGAGGGTAATAGCCACCGGCCCCTTCTACGGCCACCTATTCCTTGTCCTGTGGGTCTAATCTCTGCCCTCTCCCCCCGACCCCTCACCCTGCTTCCCTTTCAGGCCTCAGTAACATCATTGGCATCATCGTCTACATCTCCAGCAACACGGGTGATCCCAGTGACAAGCGAGACGAAGACAAGAAGAACCATTACAACTACGGCTGGTCTTTTTACTTCGGAGCCCTGTCGTTCATTGTGGCGGAGACCGTGGGCGTCCTGGCTGTAAACATTTACATTGAGAAAAATAAAGAGTTGAGGTTTAAGACCAAACGGGAGTTCCTTAAGGCTTCTTCCTCTTCTCCTTACGCCAGGATGCCGAGCTACAGGTACCGGCGACGGCGCTCCCGGTCCAGCTCCAGGTCCACCGAGGCCTCGCCCTCCAGGGACGCGTCTCCTGTGGGCCTGAAGATCGCCGGGGCCATCCCCATGGGCGAGCTGTCCATGTACACGCTGTCCAGAGAGCCCCTCAAGGTGACCACAGCCGCCAGCTACAGCCCCGACCAGGATGCCGGCTTCCTGCAGGTGCACGATTTCCTCCAGCAGGACCTGAAAGGAGGCTTCCATGTCAGCATGCTCAGCCGGCGGACGACCCCCGTGTGAGCTGCCCAGCCCCTCTCAGCGCTGGCCTCCCCCAGAATGACTGTCTGTGTCACCCCGGAGGGCGTGTGATCCTTCAGATGGACAGACAATGAACTGGAGTCAAACGCAACCCTCCCCAGTCTCCAGAAGGTGCCGCGGGCTGGCTTCGCGCGAAGGAAGCCGGGAGGCTGGATCCGGGCTGGGGTATGAGCCGAGGGCTGACTTTATCTCCCCAAAGGGTGTTTTGCTGCCCCTGCTCCGGGGTTTCTGAAATCTCCACGGAGGCCCAAGAGCTTTCCTGGGGCTGCATGGGAACATAAAATTGAGCCATTATCTCCTCTTGGAAACAAATCTTGCCAGCAGAATGGGATTCCAGGGCCTCGCTCCCTGCCAGGCTCTGGGCCACCGGAAGGCTTCTTGGGCACAAGGAGCTGCTGGACTCTTGTCAGAAGTTCCCATGTGTCTGAGCCAGAAATGAGGACACCCAAGCTCGCTCCCTTCCTCTCCCTCCCTCTCTCCATCTCTCTCTGACACCCTGGCACCCTTGTTGAAAAACAGTCGTCCCGAAGAGAAAGCTCCGTGGCTTTCTGGTGCTTCGTCCTTGTGCTGGCCCTGGGGCCAGCTTCCCTCCGCCCAAGGAGACCCAGGCTCGTGGAGGAGTCCAAGGGAAAGGCTGGGGCGGTCGCTGGCTTTTCTATCTGCTTCTGGAAGTTTCCACCTCCCTCTGAACAGACCGAACGTACTGAATGAAGGTCTGGAGGAGTCTATGGGTCAGAGGAAAGGCGGCCCTGTGGCCTCTGGCTGTGACCCTCCCCTCTGGCCCCTGAGCTGTAGGGCAGACCTCCACCCACAAATGGCGTTTGGCGACAGAAGTCTGAACTCCAGTGCAAGAAAGGGAGACCAGAGGGTGCGTAGCGACCAAAAAACACCAGAGAACAACATCCATTTCCTAGATGGTTATCAATCACGGTCTATTGCAAATCTGTGTCAAGAGAGCAAGTTACATTCATTTCCTTGTCTTAAAAATTAGCAGCAACGTGATCCCTGAGTCCTACTATTGTAATTTATTTTGCCACCCCCGGAAAGGATGCATTGGAGGAAGCTTGACTAACAAGGGCCGAGCTGGGCTCTTCCTCCCCCTGGGAGAGAGAAATCTCGGCGCTATGTTTGAAAGGAGGAAGTGGCTTCTGTGTTTTGCAGTTTTTCCAACCACTCCCCCCTTTCCTCCTGAAGCAAGCAAAGAAAGTAGAAGTATGTCTAGGTTCGGAAGAACTCTCTGGAACCTTGCCCTCTTTTCTATACAACACATGCTTTCTAAGGGCAAATGCTTTCTTACTTTTTGAGACTTCTCCATCCGATCTTGAACAGTCCTCTGTGATCCCGGTAGCTGTCGCACTTAGACGTGACAAGCGAATTCTTACCTCAGCCACCTGCTCACGGAGCCCCTGGGGGACTCGGTCCTAGGAGTTCAGACCCGGGTCCATTGGGCCTTGTGATGACCTTCATCCTGCCCTGCCCAGCCTTAGATGCCAGGCGAGGATGTCACCTGTCACGGCTCCAGCCGACTGCCCCCTGTGTCCGGGTGAGCTGAGATGCCAGGCGAGCCGGGCCCCCTTTGTACTTGCTCAAAACCCTTTCCTCCCGACAAGGTTGGCCCTGTACGATGATGTGTCCAAGCATGCAGGGTGTCAGGGACCACCCAGCCCCACCTCCCGTCCACCCCACGGCCATGCCGTCTCACCAGGCTGCAGGAAGACCCTCCCTCACCCAGCAAGGCCCAGGACTTGACTTCTGCCACATTTCTTCCACACGAGCCACCGCCCCCACCGCCGCCCAGAAGTTTCTGTGATTCTGCAGAGAAAGCTGCATCCCACTGAATCCTACCTCTCGCCCAGTCCCAGGCAGAGAACGCAGGGCCCACTGTAGGGACTGAGAAGGGTAGAAGGAAGGGGAAGAGGAACAAAACGGGGCAGGGAGCAAGACGACCTCAGACGCTCCAGCCTTCACAGCCTCCTCCACTCCGCCATCCGCTGTGCCCGGGGCCCCTGGCCTCCAGCTCGCCCTCCCTCTGCTGCAGCTCAGCTGGGGCCTGACCCGGGCAGAGGGGCCTGTGGCCCAGCCCGCCTCCCCGCCTCCTCCCACCCCGCCTCCCTCCCTCCCACGTGTGTTTGGCCAGTCAGGCACCTGTGATCCCGCCCCCTCACTGGTCTGGGGTTGTTAGTTCTGTCTTTTTTTTTTCTAATTAAATAAAAACATTTTTGAAATGTTCTTTTCCTGATGTGGGGAGGTAGAGGGGGAGAACTCCCCTCGAGTCCTTGTGGGCACTTGGTGTCCCAGGTCCTGGGGACACTGTGGACCCTCCAAGAGAAGCAGGAGGCTGAGGGGAGGCTGGCCAAGGCCGGGTTCTCTGGCTGGAATCTGGGTCACCGCACACCTCCCCGAGGCACCAACTGTGGTGCGGTCAGGTGCCTTTACACGATGACCCGAGAGACAGACAGGCTACCCTGGGGACATGGGGGGCATCCGGGCAGCTGAGCAGGCCAGGCCCGGCCTCAGAACCTGCAGGTGAGGACTGGCCAGGCCAAGCCGCAGAGGCCCCAAGTTACCTGGTGGGGTTTTGAGGAAGTCCACTAACCAGCCTCCTTTCCCTATCAATGTTCTGAAATGAGGAAACACAAGAGAGAGGAGCCCCAGCACCAAAATGTGAGCTATATGGCCAGCTACGCAGGACAAGAAAAAGTGGTTCAGGTGAAAGATCAAACGGGCTGCCTTCTGCTGTTTCCAGAGCAAGCCACCGATCTCAGGCAGGGCGGCTGGTGCCACTGCCCCAGCCACGGGGAGGAGCGAGGTAAGGGACAGAGAAAGGGGCCAGAGTGACCACATTGGTCCAGGCACTACCTAGCATACTGCACAGGCCCCAGCAACACCTGCTGTAACCCGCCAGGGTCGCCCCTGGAGGTACGCCCCGCTGGACACCAGCCTTCCCCCCTTGGAGGCTTGAGGAAGGACAACGGGTGACCTCCCCAGTTCTGCTCCAGGCGACCTCCACATCCAGTTCCATCACCCCCTTTCTTTCGGGTCTATGGCCTAACGTCTTCTTGAGAGCCGCGGGGTCCTGTGGAACCCGGCTGACCAAACGCTTGAGCTTTCGCTAAGAGAACTTTGTTCCCCCAAAGGCCTTTCGCACCCTGCTCGAACCCAGAAGGGAGGCCTGAGGCCAGTGTCCCTACACCCCTGCCCTGGTGCCTGTAGGGTTCTCTCCCTGCTTCTCTGAACTTTCCAGACCAGCTTTTGTGTGTGTATATGTGGGAGTGGGGAATGAACCCAGGGGCGTTCAACCTCTGAGCTACACCCCCCAGCCCTATTCTATTTTTTTATTTTGAAACAGCATCTCACTTAAGTTGCTGAGGTTGGCTGCGAACCTGAGATCCTCCTGTCTCAGCCTCCCAAGTACTAGGATTACAGGTGAGCACCACCATGCCCGGCTCAGACCAGCTTTTTAACCTTCTTTCCTCCTGCCTGAAAAGGGCGCCCTGGGAAAAAGGATGTTCGCAGATGAGCTGAGCCCCAAGCCTGGGGAGCGCAGGCCTTTGCCAAGTTGCACCAAATGACCCCCACCTGGGGCCAATCGTGCCATCAGCCTGGAGCCAAAGCTGCCTGGGGTTGGCACCTTGTTTCAGAATGTCTGTATCCCCTGTTTATTCTTAGCACCGAGGAAACTCAGGCTCAGCACTAGCCCCATAGCCATCCTGTGGGCACTCCAGCGCCTGTCTCCATTTACTGACTTCCCTCCACTTCCCAAGGTCACATTCAGGGAAAGCCTCGGCCTCCATAACTTGCAGAGTTAGGTCCACAAGAACCGACGCAGAAAGAGATGTGCTAGTTCCCCATTGAAAATACCGTTAGCTGGGCATGGTGACACATGCCTGTAATCCCAGTATTTGGGAGGCTGAGACAGGTGGATCGCAAGTTCAAGGCCAGCCCCAGCAACTTAGCAAGTCCCTGTTTCAAAATAAAAAATAAAAATAATTATGTAATTAATAATAAGTAAAGGGGGTGTAGCTCAGAGGTAGAATACCCCTGGGTTCAATCCCCAGTAACACACACACATACACACACACACACACACACACACACACACACACATAGCTCAGAGCCCCACTCTGGCTCGGTAGTATTACTTAGAATAGGCTAACTAACTACACACTTGACAACCTCCAAAGGAATAGTGGCTAAGGCGATACAAGTTCAAGGCCCCGTGGCAGTTGTGCAGAGGGAGGACAGCCACCGTAGATGATCTTGCGGGTAGAGGGTATTGTGGGAGATTTTAAGGGAGCAGGAAGTCATGACTTCCCCCTCTGTCCACTGGCCAGAACTCAATCACATGGCCACATCTCAGCGCAAAGGGAAGTGGGAAATGTAGTCCAGCCAGGGGGGAAGGAAAGCAGTCTCAACCCCGGGCAGTCAGGTCCCTCCCTCCTTTGCCTCGATGTCCCCAGATCGCTTTGGGAGTGCCCACGTCAAAGCGATACCTTAGTCTGGGACCTCATCAACCTCTGTGTCCTGAGCCCCTCCTCCAGCCCCACCATGACATCTGGCCTCATCTCTGCTGCAGACACCCGTCTATAAAGTGGATTCATGTCACCTTCCTGGGTTGGAGGAGCAAAAGTGAACTTATGCCTCCACTGAACAAGAACCGAACAAGGGACCAGCAGAACTGGCCGGTCCCTTGGGAATCGTCTCATTCAATCAACTTATCCTAGAAGAGTCAGGCCCAAGGAGAGAGGAAGGGGAGGATGGGAAGATTAAAGGAAGGAAGTCAGCCATTTATTTTTTTAGAATTTTGTAACCATGAAAGCTGTCGGCCCAGTGGGTCTCTACGGGGTGATTTTGCACCTTTTGCACCCCAGGGGACATTTACCACTGGCATCTCCTGGGTGGGGGCCGAGGATGTTGCTAAACATCCTCCAGTGCTCAGAGCTCAGCAAGATCTGTTTCCAAAGGTCCACAGTGGTGCATCCGAGAGCCCCAGGCTAGCCTGACCCTCCAAAGAGAAACCAAGGCTCGGTGAGGGGGAGGCCGCCTGCAGCAACACACAGCCGGCTCTGGGCGTGGCCCCGGGCTGTGGGCCTGGTAGGAGAGCTGGTCTGTTTGCTCCCCACCAGCTACTCCCCAGCAGCCGGTTCAGCTTCTGCCTTTTTTCCCTCTTCACTTTCAAGCCATCAGTTTCAGAAATAGAAGTTGGGGGTTGAGGAAACAGGAAAATAGCCCTGGTTGGGAGTGAAGGGTAGGAACACTCCTCAAAGCCTTTCTTCCTAGGTTTGGGAACAGAACTCTGCAAAATGGGAAGCCTGGCCCTGCTTGACCCAGAGACCCACAGCAGGGAAGCTGCAGAGAGGGGGGCTGAGGGCCAGAAAGATGGAGATCCAGCCCCAGCTCCTCCTCCCCTGCCCCAGGGCAAGTTACCCAGGCCCTCAGCCCCGCTCCCTCTAAGAGCTCCTCCCCACCGGGGTGCTGGGAGAATGAATTAAACAGGGGGACATTCATACATACCCCCCTTGATGACCAGCATCAGGGTGCATGTTCTAGAGGGTCTGTTGATGGCACTCAAGGAGTTTCCCACATGGATTGTTCTAGAACAGCCCTTGGAGATGGTACTCTGAGAGCCAGACCGGTAGGGTGCCTGTGCCCACTGCTTTTTGATTTGGGAAGAGCCCATCATCCAACCTGGAGAGGCCTCCTGCTGCCAGGTCCCTCTCTTGCTGATGTCCATGTCTATTTTTGATGTCCCCTGGGCTGTTGGGAGGTGGTGGCCAAGGAACTTTGTGGCCGCTGCTTTCTTTGCAGGCCCTGGCAACTCGACACCCCCTGGGACATTCCCAGATTCACAAAGGTGACAGAGGCTGCAGGAGCCCTATCCTCACCAGGTCCCAGGTACCCTGAGCTGGTGCAGAGGGAGAGAGGGGACCTCCCTGCAGGGAGCGCAGAACCAACCAGGTGACTCTAGCTCCCTGCCCTGGTACCCAATATAATTCCCTGGTACCCAGATGAGGGCGGGGCAGAGAGGAGGAAAGGGAGGAAGGGCTGCCTGGGGACCTTAGAATCCAGAGGGGAAATGGAGCAGACACTCCTGATACAGGTATTTTTAAACTTGCAGCCTTCAACAAAACTGCAGAGCAGCCGCAGGAATGGAAGTCTACAGTCAAAGAAGGTCACAGGCACCCATGCCTGTGTTTGCACCCTCAGGGGAGGGACTCGGTGAACCTCCATCCTGACCTTTGTCCCCTATGGGACACCCAGAACCCACAAATTACCTTGTAATAGTTAGGTCTATTTAAAAATTAATAATAAACCTACGCTTTCCTAATTCTAAGATTAATACATTTTTACTTTTAAAAAATCCTAGGAAGTCAGCTGTGATGGTGCACACCTAAAATCTCAGTACTTGGGAGGCTGAGACAAGAGGATCACAGGTTTGAAGCCAGCCTTAGCAATTTAGCAAGGCCCTCAACAACTTACCAAGACCCTGTTTCAAAATAAAATAGGGCTGGGTTGTAGCTCAGAGGCAGAACATCTCTGGGTTCAATCCCCAGTACCACCAAAAAAGAAAAAAAAATTTAAATCCTAAGAGCAGCCGGGCGTGGTGGCACACGCTTGTAATCCCAGTACTTGGGAGGCTGAGACTGGAGGATCCGGGTTCCTGGCCAGCCTCAGCTATTTAGTGAGGCCCTCCACAACTTAGTGAGACCCTGTTTCAAAATAAAGAATAAAAAAAATAGGACTGCAGGTGTAGCCTGGAGGTAGAATGCCCCTGGGTTCAATCCCCAGTACTGCCAAAAAAATAAAATAAAAATAAATCTTAGGAGCTTTGGGAAGAGTTCCGGGGAAGACACAGGTAGCAATGCATCCTAGATCAAAGGATACAGTGCCTGAACCAGAACCCATCAGCTTAGAACCCAGTCTTTCTCCTAGTATATTTCATCTTTGTCAAAAGCGTCACCACCCACCCATGCTCCACCTCTGCAGTCCCCACACCTCGCTTCCATAGTTAGTCTCTCACCAAATTCCCTTGGGTCTACCACCTGTGGGTCCTCCAAATAGATCGGTCCCAGCTTAGTCCCTACCACCAACCCTGCCTTGGGTCGGGCCCTTGGTGACCACAATGACCTCTTGATATTTCAGCCCCGTCCCCTGTGATCACCTGCTTCACCGCTGCCCCAGGTGGTTGTGGACAAGGAACACCCTATCCACAGCCTTAACAGCTCCCAGCACTGGTAGGAGACAGGCAAGCTCTAGCCTTGGTGTGGTCTATGAGCCAGAACAAGAAGAACAAGATGCCTCCTTCACTGTCCGGGTCATAGGCACCAACGCCGTGGATCCCTTGCCCCCCTCAAAGTCTCCACGGATGTACCCCAGGTGCACACAGATGTTATTGCACTTAATTCTCACCATAACCCACAGGTAGCTGTTCCCCTCCTGCAATATGAGCAAGGACGCAGGCTCAGAAAGGTGGTGCATCTCTCCCCAGGGACACAGCCAGTCCACAGCAAAGCTGTGTGTGCACCTTCCTCAACAGCCCTGTGCTCCAAACATCTGCCACTTCGTACACAGGACTGATTTTTGACACATCCCAGGCATCACCCGTATGATCACTTACTGCATCTTTACCTTTGAACCCATGCTTTTTATTTTGGTCCTTCCCTAAAGAAATGCTATTCATGAAAGCATAGGTTTGGTACTTCTGATCCACATTAAAAGACATTTGTCCCTGTGCTGCCTGCTCTCCCCCCATCAGGGGTGGACAGGGCGTACTTTATGAGCTCTGTGCTCGGGCACAGGCCTCCCGAGGGCTCTGTGAAGGCAAATGCAGCACAGAAGCATCACCGCCCTATCTGGGGCCCTGTATCCTGAGGCTCCCAGCCCTTCCTAGGACAGACGCAGCTGCCTCAATAGTTTGTGGACTCTTCAAAGTCCGGAAGTGCATCTTCTCCTACCGAATAGGGTGGGAGTCCTGCAAGGGCCCTGGCCCGCTGTGTGCGCTGGATCATTCAGGAGGGCCTTGGAGAAACAGAGAGGGAGACAGCCCTGTGATCAGGGCAGTCAGAGAGACTTGCAGGGAACGTGGAGCTGGACAGGAGCCTTGCTAAGCCGAGAGACTGGGGCAGCAGGAACAGGATGAGGGCATCTCGGGGCCCTGGCGAACTGGGAAGGAGCCCTCCCCAAACTTCACGCAACATCCAGGCCAGGTGTCGTGGGCAACTGATATCACCTCATTTCGCACTGTGTAGAATGAAGAGCTTTGTGCTTTATTAAACACACATTTGCCCTCTAGCTGCCTCCAGGATCTGCCTCCCTAGGAGCTCTGGTAAGGGTGTTAGGGAAGACGCAGGTAACTCACAGTCCTGGAGCCACACTGGACTGAGGTTCATGGGATGGAATTGAGGGCCATTAGCCTGATGCAACAGACAGTCTGATTTGAATGGTGCTGGGAGGGGGAGGAAGTGGTCGGAAGGTTGGGACCAACTGGGCAGGGCCTCGCTTATTTATAGTATCTTAAGATTTAACATGAAAGGCCCAAAACCAGATCAGCAACTTACCAAAGAATGTTTATTGGGCCCTGGCCCTGTGTTTCAGGATCAAGCCCACCTCTGAGAAATGATGCTTTTCTTCCCCTAGTTATGTTCTGGTCCTTCTTGGGAGAAGAACAGTATTTTAGAACAAAATTGATTCATTTTGAATGAGCTGAGTGAGGCCTGTCCACTTTGAAGATTATAGAAATGTTGGATCTCAGGAGGTAGCTTCCTTTTGAACTTGACCTCACAGGGGATGGTTCTGTCCTCCTGAGACGTCCCTGAGCACCTAAAAGCAAATTAACCACTGGTCCAGATGGTCCCAGAGCTGTCCCTGCTGCCATTTCTTAGGTTCCTATGACCTTTAACACACTGGAAATGTCCTCTGGGATATCTGGTAGAACAAAGCATTTGAGCTCCTGTGCCCTTATTTTAGTTCCTCTGTTTATCCATCCATCTATCCATCCATCCATCCATCCATCCATCCATCCACCCACCCACCCATCCATTCACTCATACATACATACATACATACACCCATCCATCCATCCATTCATCCACCCATACACACATGCATACATACATACATACACCCATCCACTCACCCATCCATCCTTCCATCCATCCATCTATCCATCCATCCATCCATCCATCCATCCATCCATCCACTCATACATGCATACATACATACATACATACATACACCCATCCATCCATCCACCCATCCATCCATCCACCCACCCACCCATCTATCCACTCATATATACATACATACACACAACCATCCACCCATCCATCCACTCATCCATCCATACATACATACACCCATACACCTATCCATCCATCCACACATACATATATATATACATACACACACCCATCCACTCACCCATCCATCCTTCCATCCATCCATCTATCCATCCACCCATCCATCCATCCATCCACCCACCCATCCATCCATCCATCCATCCATCCATCCATCCA
>PVJS01035966.1:0-20711 GCA_004027185.1 Glis glis | reverse complement strand
CCACAACTGCACTAATCACCCTTGATCTACACTTGGGCCTGCTTTCCACCTCCAGCCACAAGAGCCTTTGTTTACCTTCTGGAATATACCCCAACTTCAAGGCCTTCACACTGTTTCCTGGGCAGAGAGAGAGCAGGGTATCTCACTTCAGCACCACTGACACTCAGGCTGGACAATTCTTGCTGTGGGGGCTGTCCTGTGCATCAGCAGAACCCCTGGCTTCTACCCACTAATGCCAATAGCACCAATCCCATCCTGTGCTCCACTGTGACAATCAAAACCAGCTCTAGACTTGTAAAATGTGCCCGGGGGCAAAATCACTGCCAGCTGAGAAGACTGCCCTTGGGCACACCTGCCCTCCTGTCCTCTGCCTCAGTAATTCGTACCCTGGAGACTTGAGCTCACACAGCACCAAACCTGACAAGACTGTTGTCACTGCTGCTCCCTCCCACCACACCCTCTACTTCTCTGCATTTCTCACAAATGTAATGAAGTAGCATTTAATGGCAGACTAAACAATCAGAATATAAGCTCCCTGTCAGCAGGAACCAGGGCACCTCCCTTCACGGCCTCACCCTCAGGGCCCTGCCTGGCTCAGGGCTCAACAAATATTTACTCACTGAATGAAGGAGCAAGGCACTCTCCTGGGGCACAGGGACTTGAAGATAAGGGAGACTCCATCTTGGTTCAGGAAGTTGAGTACAAAAATGGCAAGTAAGTTTCATCTCCTAGGCAAACTCAATGAACTGGTACTTGCACTGAGAAGCTGTGCATGTAAAAAGTTTCTTCTGAGGCTTCTAAATACAAGATACCACATTCCAAAATGAAGTGTTGGGCCCAGATGCAGTCCTAAGGAGTGGTGGAAAACCCATCCCAACCACCACGGCATAAAGGTTCAAGGCCAGAGGCTTCTCAGAATCCGCCGGCATTCTATGACTCCTGCTCCACCTCATCCAGGACAGAAGTGGAATCTCCCTCCCACCCCCTCAAGCCCAGGAAAGGGGCTCAGCAGGATCACCAAAGGAGCTCACTATGTGGCTGTGGAGTTGGGTGGGAACCATGCTTGTCTCAACCTGAGAAATATAAAGGGCTCCCTGGCTAACTGCTCTGCAGACAAGAGCAGGAGTTACAGCATGGAATCAGCCCATACTCCTTAGCTGGAGCAAAGGATGGTGTACTGTGTATCAGCTGTGGGCCACACACAGACCCAGCACGTCACCTTAGATCCGGCTCAGGGACCCTGCCTGGGAGGGAGAAAAAGGCTGAGATGAGAAGCTCTGGTATCATCAGATCCCAGGGGCTATGGAAGGAGTAAGCAACCAGTCTGAATGAAGAGGTGTTTGGTCTCACCAGGGTAGAGCAATGCCAGAGTGGGTGGAGGGGTGGTCGCGGAAGTATGCCTTTTGAAAGCACACAGGAGAGAACAAGCTTTGACACCTGCACATCCCAGAGAGCTCCGCATTTGTTCAAGGACTTTCCTGCCCTCATTTCCTTGCCTTCTGCACGCTTGCACTCAAAGGAGGGGTAAGAGCCGGGCGTGGTGGCGCACGCTTGTAATCCCAGTACTTGGGAGGCTGAGACAGGAAGATCTGGATTCACGGCCAGCCTCAGCTACTTAGTGAGGTTCTCCGCAACTTCGTGAGACCTGGTTTCAAAATAAAGAATAAAAAATAGGGACGGGGGTATAGCTCAGAGGTAGAACGCCCCTGGGTTCAATCCCTGGTACAGCAAAAAAAAAAAAAGGAGGGGTAAGGCACAGGTTACTGAGGAGAAAGCAGCGCTGGGAGGTCTCTCTCCTCATGCACGTGCCCATGCCTCCTCAACTGCGGGCTTTCTGCCGGTGCAGGCCAGAGCTGGGGGAAGCAAGAAGCTTCAACCTAAGCTCTAAGTTCTGTCATGCCTTCAGACTGACCACTCAAATGGCTAACATGACCACAGAGGCAGGCGTAGTGGCGCATGCCTAAAATCCCAGTACTTGGGAGGCTGAGACAGGATCACAGGTTCATAACCAGCCTCAGAAACTTAGCGAGACCTTGTTTCAACATAAAAATAAAAAGGCCCTCACTAAGTTGCTGAGGCTGGCCATGAACCTACGATCCTCCTGTCAGCCTCCCCACAACTTAGTGAGACCCTATTTCAAAATCTAAAAAAAAATAGGACTGGAGGTGTAGCTCAGAAGTAGAATGCCCCTGGGTTCAGTCCCCAGTACCAAAAACTAAAAATAAGTAAAAAGGGTTGGGGGGTATAGCCCAGAGGTAGAACACCCTAAGTTCAATCCCATCCCAAGCACAAATAAATAAATAAATAAATAAATAAATAAATAAAGTAACCAAAGGAATTTTTATAACCTAGGAGTGACGGCTGTCTTAGACCCACCTGAGGGCCAATTACTCAACAGGATGATCATAGTCAACGGCCTACCTAGTGTGCCACTTACCTACAACAAAACTGTTCAGGGGTTCCTTTGGGAATGGCTCTATGACCTATCTAGGGCCAATGCCAGGAAAGGACTGCTGAGGCCTTGAGCAAATTCTGCTTCCATCTTCTGAGGAGCTCCCGGAAGCCAGAGGAACCCCAAACTGTTACATAAATTATTCTGAAACTATGCCTGGGCTCAGGGAGGAAAAGTACCACCATGAACACACACTGTCATAGGAAGGTAGACGGGTAGGTATGACTGTGGGCAGATTTGTAAATCCCAGCATTTACGACTGAGAAGCACTGGTGAGTGGGTAAGGAGAACAGGGAGGGTGGTCTTGCTGAAAAAAAGAGGAGGCAAGAATTTCCAAATTGCATGGACTGCCAGATGCTGCAGAAAGGTCAGGTTCAGTTTTCCTCTCCCAATATGCTAAAATTCCCAACAAAATGAACAATATTTAGACCTCAAGAGTAAGTCAGGCCAAATGCGAGGATCAAATCACCATATTAAATTATATATTGAATCCCTGCTGAAAGATTTATGAGGGCACACTTGAGCTGTGTTTAGCAAAGGGCCATATTAATATGCCTGTACGGAAACCTGCGTTTCACAGATTAATTAACAAGATATTAAAAACAGAAATGACCCACTTTTACATCTTCTACTGCAAGGTAAAGAGCTAATGACTATCATAGACATAATGTCAACATTAAGGCTAGGGGAAGGAAATGGCTTGCAACTCAAGCCCTGTCTAGGACACCTGTTGCCCTGGCCTGTTCTTTGACAACAGCCTTGTGCCACTGTCAACCCCATCCAGTCCCCTAGCTCTGGAGATATTCCAGGTGGTTGACAAGTGTATACCAAGGGCACTTGCTTCTCGGACTAGGAAGGCAACTCTAGGTCTAGCTAGCACTAAGGAGTAAGAGAATTGTCTTTTTGCTGTAGCTACTAAATAGCAGAATTAAGCCAAGCTTGATGACACACGCTTGTAACCCAGTACTTGGGAGGCTGAGACGGAAGGATCCAGGTTCGCGGCCAGCCTCAGCTACTTAGTGAGGCCCTCCGCAACTTAGTGAGACCCTCTTTCAAATAAAGAATAAAAAATAGGGCTGGGGGTGTAGCTGGCAGGTAGAATGCCCCTGGGTTCAATTCCCAGTGCCACACACACACCAAAAAAAAGTGCTGCAGCTCTTCAGAACTACTTTTGTTCCAGGCGATACTGCCTCTCATATCCTCACCTTTACACCTACAGTATCATTCACTTTAAGGGGGAGGGGAGGAGGCTCCCCTTTCTTCCCTTAGCCACCTCCTTCCAGACCAAGGGCAAATGTCATCACATCTGAGGAAGCTTCCCTGACACCCGAGCCTCTCTCTTCAACTTCATTTATCACAAGTTTTTTTTTTTTGTTTTTTTTTGCGGCACTGGGGATTGAACCCAGGGGCATTCTACCTTTGAGCTACACACTGGGGATTGAACCCAGGGGCATTCTACCTTTGAGCTACACTCCTAGACCTATTTTTTATTCTTTATTTTGAAACAGGCTCTCACTAAGTTGCGGAGGGCCTCACTAAGTTGCTGAGGCTGGCCGCGAGCCTGCAATCCTCCTGTCTCAGCCTCCCAATACTGGGATTACAAATGTGTGCCACCACGCCCAGCTCCAGAAGCAATTTTAAACCACTAGTAATTCAAAATGAAAAAGGGATCAAAAGCCAGAGAAGGTGGTGCATATCTGTAATTCCAGCAACTCGAGATGCCAAGGCAGAAAGACTGTAAATTCAAGGCCAGTATGAGCAACTTAGCAAGACCCTGTATCAAAATAAAAATAATTTAAAAAGGGATGGGGATATAGTTCAGTGGTAGAGAACCCCTAGGTTCAATTCCCAGTACCAAAACAAACAAACAAACAAACAAACAAAAAACTCCACAAACTTTTTTTTTTGGCACAGGGGATTGAACCCAGAGGCATTCTACCTCTGATCTACACTTCCAGTCCTTTTTTATTTTTTTATTTTGCAACAGGGTTTCACCAAATAGTTGAGGCTGGCCTCAAACCTGTGATCCTACTGTCTCAGCCTCCCAAATGCTGAGATTATAGGCATGCACCACTACATCCAGCACCCACAAACTTTTCTGATGTTATCAAACTTAGACTCAAATTACTCCTAAGTATTTTCACTGCCTTAAATATTCTTTTCTCCTCTTTAGACTCCTACTCCTCTATGAAGCCTCCCTAAAGCTTATGCCTCCTTGTAACTTTTTTTTTTATGTGTGGTACTGGGGATTGAACCCAAGGGCATTCTAACTCTGAGCTACACCCCCAGCCCTATTTTTTATTCTTTATTTTGAAACAGGGTCTCACTAAGTTGTGGAGGGCCTCACTAAGTAGCTGAGGCTGGCCGCAAACCCAGATCCTCCTGTCTCAGCCTCCCAAGTACTGGGATTACAAGTGTGCGCCACCACACCCAGCTTTATTCTTTGTATCTTTGATAGCACCTTCCACTATACTATGTACATCCAAACAGCACGCCTTCAATTTTCAGAGATAGTTACCAGAACATGAAAAATGGGTAAGTTCTAATCAGACCTATCACGTATAAACAATAAAAGGTAACTACAGACATTTTGCATCCCGGTAGAAAATTTATCTTTACCAGACAATGGTTATGATTGCCCCCAATCCATCCATTGGTCCAGTACTCATTTGACAACTACTGGGTAACAAACACTTTCTCCGTGCTAGGAATACAGCAGGGAATAAGACAAAGTCCCTACTTTGATAGATAGTCGGGCTGTGTACCCCTCCAGACCTCCCAAAAGAAAGAGATCGTTTTATAAAAGGCTGTGTGGCCCTTGGCATTTTCTCTGTAGCACAAATTCCATAATATTATAGTTCATGCTTCTTATGTGAAACAGCCAATAAATGTATATTTTCAGAATATTAAAGTTAAAATGGGAGCTGGGCATAGTGACACACGCCTATAATCCTAGTACTTGGGAGGCTGAGACAGGAGGATTTCAGGTTCGAAGCCAGCCTCAGCAACTTAGTGAGGCTTTCAGCAACTTAGCGAGACTGTGTTTGCAAATAAAAAAATAAAATAAAACAGGGCTGGCAGTGTAGCCCAGAGGTAGAAAGCCCCTTGGTTCCATCCCCAGTACCACACACACACAAAAAAAAGTTAAAATGGGGGGGGGGGCTAAGACATCTAGTTTAGTAGTTTTGTTTTTTTTGTTAGTACTGGGGATGGAACCCAGGGGCATTCTACCTCCGAGCTATACCCCCAGCCTATTTTATTCTTTATTTTGAAACAGGGTCTCACTAAGTTGCAGAGGGCCTCACAAGTTGCTGAGGCTGGCTGTGAACCTGCAATCCTCCTGCCTCAGCTTCCCAAGTACTGGGATTACAAGAGTGCACCACCACACCCAGCTTAGTTTAGTAGTTTTAAAATTTTATTTTTTTAAACAACGAAACTTTTCCGCCAAAAATAAATTACAAAATAGGTAAGAATGGAGGACCCCAACTGACAAGGAAGCTGAGAATAACTCAATTGGAAACCACTGAGTATCAGTTTGCTGGAGCTAGGTAGGAGCAGGCCAGAAACTGTCCCCTCTCAAAGTCTCTTACCACTTCACCGGTTTACTTCCTTTGACCAAGAGCACAATCAAAATATATCTGTTTAATGAGTGAACTAATCAAATACAAACATGATACCTAATTTCTTTCTTGGAATTGGGCCACTATGAGAAACTAGTCACTGAGGCTGAGGGTAACTTGAGCTGGATGCAGTTTTCAATCCTCTTTTTCACTGAACAATACTATCTCATTAGTCCAAAATGGGGCTAGAGAACAGGCAAGCAAAAGGCAGCAGAGAGGCCAAGGAAAAATTACTATCCAGTAGGAGTAGATGCTACCTGAACCTATCAGACTTCCTCAAGTAAGTTAACTTTTGGATTTTGGTTTCCAATACTTATTTGCATATATTTTACACACACACACACACACACACACACCACTGATACCTCCAATCCTCTATTCACAATACTGAAATCCAGAAAGTTCCAAACACTAAAGATGACTTTGTACCTTATTTGGCAGCAGAACGTGACCTGACTTGAACTTGTTTTGTAGCAAAGCTTGACCTAAACTGGCATGAGGCTATTTATAGTCTGTATTTTCCTCACTGAGTGTGAACCTTCATATATTTCACTGTGAAAAATACTGATGTTTAATTATAAGATAATGTTGAAATTTCAGATAATTGCAGGCTTATACATAAATAATTCAATTAAATGATGATGACCCTGAAATAATTTATCTCAAAAGCAGTGGCAAGTAAGATAAAGCAAACTGAACCCAGGGCTTTGTATATGACAGGCAAGTGCTCTACCACTGAACTACACCTCCAGCCCTTTTTATTTTTTACTTATTTATTTTCATTTTTTTTGCGGTACTGGGGATTGAACCCAGGGGCGCTCTACCTCCGCGCTACACCCCCGGCCCTATTTATTATACTTTATTGTGAAACCGGGTCTCACGAAGTTGCAGAGGGCCTCACTAAGTAGAAAGAGAGAGAGAGAGAGAGAGAGAGAGAGAGAGAGAGAGAGAGAGCTGAAGCTGGCCGCGAACCTGGATCCTCCGGTCTCTACCTCCCAAAGTACTGGGATTACAAGCGTGCGCCACCACGCCCGGCAGCCCTTTTTATTTTTTATGTTGAGACTTGTCTCAAAATAAAAGGTCTCACCTGTCACAAGGCCAGCCTGAACTTAAGGAGGCCTCAGCTTCCTGAGTGGCTGGAATTACAGGTATGTATTACCATGCCAGCTAAGATCGGAAGTTTCTGAGCTAAAAAAGATCTTGTGAATTTAGTGCCTTCGCTTGCAAATGAAGAAACTGAGTCTCCCAGAGGCCACGTGACTTGCCCAACTCAACTAGTTTACAGCAGATATGTTCCTCCCTGCTACCCTCACCCCAAGGCAATGCACCTCTGTGACCATCAGTCCCCATTCCCAGGACCCACCCTGCGGAGTGTCAGCTCTGGATCCAGCTCTGCTTGTGTTTGGTCAATAGTCTCAAAGGCTCTCCAGTGTTTTTAAAAATACTTTCCTCCCTCAATTACAAAATTTGAAACAAGCCGGTCATGGTGGCGCACGCTTGTAATCCCAGTACTTGGGAGGCGGAGACCGGAGGATCCGGGTTCGCGGCCAGCCTCAGCTCTCTCTCTGTCTCTCCCTGTCTCTCTCTCTCTCTCTCTCTCTTTCTCTCTCTCTCTCTCTACTTAGTGAGGCTTCCGCAACTTCGTGAGACTCAGTTTCAAAATAAAGTATAAAAAATAGGGCCGGAGGTGTAGCGCGGAGGTAGAACGCCCCTGGGTTCAATCCCTGGTCTGCAAAAAAAAAAAGAAAAAAAAATTGAAACAAGTGTACAAATGGCTTATCTTTCCCAAAATTTGAATGAGTGTTCAAAAGGCTCATCTAATGTAGCAACCAACACTTCTTATATAAAGAGGGCAAAAGAAGATAATGAATTCATAGTTAACAATGATCATAGTCCTTCTATCTGTTACAGTTAGTTATTAACAAGTGGGGGGGTTGATCAAAGTATTCTGTTTTAAGGGCATATTTCAAAATAAGGACTGAAGACATAAAATAGTTGGAGATGATGATGATGATGATAATAATCATAAATGGTGGCAAGTAGCTACTACCATTTAATGAGGGTCTGATATGTTCTGTGAATTGTACAAGGTGCTTTATATACAGGTCTTATTTAATCCTCACTGTCCACCCTGCAAGGAAGGTATTCTTGCCTTCGTTTTAAAAATGAGGAAGCTCAGAGAGTTTAAGTATCCTTTCTGAGATCAGCCAGGGGAGAGTCTGGGCTGTGTGAGAAACCCTAAAGAGCTATGCTTAGGAGCACAGCCTCAGAGCCAGGTTGCTTTAGTCTGGGGTGCATCCCTGCATCAATTAGCTGGAATAATTGTGCAAATGCCTCAGTTTCATCACTTCTTAAATGGGTATAATAATAGTACCCACCTCACAGAGGTGAGTAAGGATTAAATTAGTATGTAAAGCAGTTAAGAGAATGCCGGGCACCTGGTAAGGCCTATGTAAGTACTAGATATTATTACGATCAGTAACTGGAGCCAGCATTCAAACCCAGATCTGCCTAACCCTGCAGCTCCTCTTTTGCACAGTGCTGTACAAGTTAACCAGAGGCCAGCTGCCTCCACTTCCCGTGCCACCTGCTGACATTCTTTGCCTCTCATTTCTCCAGTCTATTCCAAACTTTAAGGTCTGTGGCCACTTCAAGACTGGGACAAATGTCTTTTATTTATTTATTTATTTATTTATTTATTTATTTATTTATTTGTGGTACTGGGGATTGAACCCAGGGGCATCCTACCTCCACGCTACACCCCCGGCCCTATTTTTTTATACTTTATTTTGAAACCGGGTCTCACAAAGTTGCGGAGGGCCTCACTAGGTAGAGAGAGAGAGAGAGAGAGAGACAGGGAGAGAGAGAGAGACAGAGAGAGAGAGAGCTGAGGCTGGTCACGAACCCGGATCCTCCAGTCTCCGCCTCCCAAAGTACTGGGATTACAAGCGTGCGCCACCACGCCCGGCTGACAAATGTCTTTTTTGGTAAAGGAATGAAAGCAAAAAAGGAAAAGGGATATAAAATGAAAAAAAAAAAACCTCTCTAACAACATATGTCTTTATGTCACCTTTGCACTGTATCGGAGTTGTTAAACAGCTAACTTAAAACAAATCAGTGTCAAAAAAATCATCCAAAAGCAGTAAGTCACTTAACTATGCATAGTTACATACATTAAGAGGTAACCCAGGAAGCAAAGAACAGCAGGTACTATAATATTAAGCACACATCCCACACTTACAAGTTTGGGGCTTTCTCACCCTTACCTATAAGTCTTATTTCTTCTAGTCCCTAGAACTACTAAAACTACACACTTGGAAACATGCCACATAATTCAGCCAGACATCAAATACTTAGTTTGCATAGTCTAGCAGTACCTGGCACTGCGCTTGGGCCAGAGATGTAATACTTAAACAGACAGCACCCTCTCTTACGGAGCTTGCAGTCCAAAATGGGTACAGACTTCGAGCACATGTACATTGTGGCATTTCTAAAAAGCATTCTGTTAATGTTAAAACCTTTTGCAAACTCCTAATCGAAAAAATAAAATAAAACAAGGAGACTGATTTTAAACTACTCAACAATACAAATTTTCTCCTTGTTGCCAAAAGCAGTGCTCTCTAAAACCACATACTCTTCCAATGCTGACCTGTTCGTAGTCTCTGTACATTTGTATTTTTATTGTTTTTTAATTTATTTCTTTGTTTGTTTTTTTTTGGAGGTGTGTTGTTTTGTTTTGGTACTGGGGATTGAACCCAGAAGCATTCTACCTCCGAGCTACACCCCCAGCCCTTTTTATTTTTGTATTTATTTATTTTTGTGGAGCTGGAGATTAAACCCAGAGGTATTCTACCTACGAGCTACACCCCCAGCCCTATTTTATTTGTTATTCATTTTGAAACAGGGTCTCACTAAGTTGGTGAGGCTGGTCTCTAACTTGGGATCCTCCTGTGTCAGCCTCCCAAGTACTGGAATTACAGGTGTGCGGCACCATGCCTAGCTGTACACTTTAAAATAAAGAATACTATATTAGGGCTGGTGGTGTGGCTTAGTGATAGAGTGCTTGCCCAGCATTTCAAAGGCCCTGGATTCTATCCCCAGCACTTGAAACAAACAAACAAAAATAATGGAAGAAAAAAAGAACAGTGTAATAGACTATCAGTGATGAAATAACTATCAAGTCTAAACCAGAGTTATTTCCATCCATAAAATGTTTAAAGTATATGTCCAAAGGGTCACAAAACCCAATGAACTTGGGTGTGCTGCCTCCCACACCTGTTGCATGGACCCTTTGTAGAGTTTACAGTCTAACCGAACTACTTCATTGCACACTGAGAGAAGATCAAGGAAGTCCAGGCTTGTGTGATTTAAGTCATTAGCATATCCCATGACCCAGGGTTCTGTGCAGGTTCCCAAGAGGTGGGGGGCTGGAATCCAAGTTACCCAGCCCAACCCCTGTGCCAGGGGCCCTATCTCAGCTGGTCTCTAGATAAGGAGAAGCTTTTGGTGCAGCCAAGAGATCTTTCACATCAGCGTGTGCACGTGGAGGTCCTCCACGTGCTGACATACAGCTGTCCAAAATAATAGAGGGAAAGTGAAAAGGGTTAAAAAAAAAATCCCCTTGCACAATTAAGTCCTTTGAATCTGGGACCAGTACACTTTCCCCCACTGCAAATTCACATGCCAAAATACACCAGTCTCTGGAACACAAGTTTCGAGGAGCGAGAAGAAATGGGATTAAGATACGGTGTTTGGTCAAAGGTGACAGGATTAGCAGAGTGGCACCGGGCGGAGAAACGAAGGACGGCCGGGAAAGAGGACTGAGCAGGGACCCGGGAACGGGGGACCGAGTGTGGGCCGGGCGGGGGCTTCGAGGGGAGAGCCAGGCCTCGGGGCGAGCCGGAGGAGGGGACCGGGGCCGGCGGCGGGAGGAGGGCTCTGCGCAGGGCGGAGCGGCGCCGCCCGGGGAGCGCGGGCCGGTCAGGGCCGCCGATGCCGAGGTCGGGCCGTCCCGGCTGCAGGAGGATGGCGAGCCGGGCCGGCGGGGGCGGCGCCGCTACTCACCTCTCCGAACTGGAAGGCGGAGACGATGGTGACGACGACGCCCACGAAGCAGACGTAGAGCCCATAGCGGTGGGACAGGCAGGTGTAGGTCTGTCTCTGCAGGAGCTTGAGCAGCATCCCCCCGGCCGCCGCCGCGCTCCGCCCGGAGCCGCCAGCGCCGCCGCCTCAGCGCGCCGCCATCAGGGGCCCGCGCCGCGCATCGCCGCTCGGGGACGGCGCCCGCTCGCTCGCTCGCTCGCTCGGCGCCGCGGCCGCGCTTCCGGGAGCCGGGAGCCCACGCCCTCGGCGCGGCGGAGGCGGACCCGCGGCCCGCAAGGCGGCCGGCGCCGCCCGGGTCTGGCCCGCGACCGGCGGCGGCGGCGAGGTCTCCAGCGCCCCCTGGAGGGCGGAGGGGCAAGGGCAGGCGCGCGGCCTCCCGTCTGCGCGTGCGCGGCGGGCCGCGGGCCGGGCCGGGCCGGCATGCTCGAACCGGGTTGGACAGACAAGCCAGGCAGGACCGGCCCCTGCCGCGGACCGAACCTCAGATGATGCTGATACCATGAAGATTTTCCTGCAGAAACCGTTTTTCGGGCTGGGATGTAGCTCAGTGGCAAAGCGCTTGCCTTGCAAGTGCACCGCCCTGGGTTCGATCCCCAGTCCAAAAAGACAAAAAAAAGACCCAAAAAACAATTAAGCTAAGAACACAAGAAAAAAAAAAAAAACTTTTCCTTCTGCACTTAACTAGGAGATCATGGTTTTTTTGTTTTTTTTTTTTACAATGCTGTATGTGGATGCTGGCCCCCCAACTTGTTTTTGGAAAGAGGTGACCTTGGGCTAATATTCCAAACCCAAACGTCATTCATTCATTTAATATGTATTTAGTGCCTCATGCCTGGCACGGGGCTTGGTGTCTGTTATTCACAAATGAACTAGACTTGGCCACTGTTCCCAGGGAGTCTAGTGGGGGAGATGAACATGTAAACCATTAAATTAATATATATTTTTTCTTTTTTTTTTTGCTAGGTGTGGTGGCTGCATGCCTGTAATCCCAGTACTTGGGAGGCTGACAGGAGGATTGCAGGTTCAAGGCCAGCCTCAGCAATTTAGAGAAAGCCTGTTTCAAAATAAAAAATTAAAAAAAGGTCTCTGGGTGTAGCCCAGAGATAGAATGCCCCTGGGTTCAATACCCAGTACCAAAAAAAAAAAAAAAAAGCTAAAAGTTATGATAGAAATCATGCGATGTACTGGAGGGGAAGCAATGAAGGCACTGATAGTTGTTAATTCTTCTTTAGCCCCAGGTAATTTTCAGGCCCCAAAGCAGGAGGGCCGACCCATTGTGGACAGAAACCTCCAAAATCAGGAGCTAAAATAAACCTTTTTTCTTTGTAAATTGATCAGCTCAGATATTTGTTAAAATAACAGACAGCTAGCCAGGCGTGGTGGCGCACGCTTGTAATCCCAGTACTTGAGAGGTTGAGACAGGAGGATTGCAGGTTTGCAGCCAGCCTCAGCTACTTAGTGAGACCCTCTGCAACTGCGTGAGACCCGGTTTCAAAATAAAGTATAAAAAATAGGGCTGGGGGTGTAGCTCGGAGGTAGAACGCCCCTGGGTTCAATCCCCGGTACCGCAAAAAAAAAAAAAATAAAATAAAATAACAGACAGCTGACTAACAAAAGTGATGGGAGAAGCTGGGTGTGGTGGCGCAGGCCTGTAATCCCAGTACTTGGGAGACTGAGATAGGAGGATCACAGGTTTGAGGTCAGCATCAGCAAGTAGTGAGACTCTCAGCAACCTAGCAAGACCCCGTTTCAAAACAAAGAATAAAAAGGGCCGGGATGGGGGGTGTCTCAGAGGTAGAATGTCCCTGGGTTCAATCCCCAGTACCACAAAAAAAAAAAAGTGATGGGGGAAGATAGGGCTTAAGGCCTAGAGATGAGGGGTAAGGAGAAAGTTGGCCATGTTGAAGGTCTAATCTAAGGCAAGAGGGGATGGGAGTACAATGAGATGGAGCTGGAGAGTGGCGGGCCTTGGAGACCCTATCAGGAATAAAGGACATTATCCTAAAGACAGTGAACAATTTTAATAAAATCCAAGAAATGACATGATCAGAAAGGAATTTGAAGAATCATCATATCTGTAATGTGGGAAATATATTGGCAAAGGCCTGAGGCGTTGAGGAGAGACCGCTGAGAGTAGAGTTGCTAGATAAAATATACAACACCAGTTAAATTTTGTTTATTCTTTTTGCCACTGGGGATTGAACCCAGGTGCATTCTACCTCTGAGCTATACCCCCAGCCCTTTTACTTTTTGTTTTTTAAGCAGGGTCTTGCTAGGTTGCTGAGAGTCTCGCTGAGTTGCTCAGGCTGTCCTTGAACCTGCTATCTTCCTGTCTCAGTCTCCCAAATACTGGGATTATAGGGATGTGCCATCACACCTGGCAACAGTGCATATTTTTAGCATAAGTATATCCCATGCAATATTTGGAACATATTTATACTAAAAATTATTTGTTGCCGGGAATGATGGCGCACGCTTGTAATCCCAGTACTTGGGAGGCTGAGACTGGAGGATCCAGGTTCGCGGCCAGCCTCATCTACTTAGTGAGGCCCTCTGCAACTTAGTGAGACCCGGTTTCAAAATAAAGTATAAAAAATAGGGCCGGGGATGTAGCTCGGAGGTAGAAAGCCCCTGGGTTCAATCCCCGGTACCACAAAAAAAATTATTTGTTATTTTTCTGAAATTCGTATTTAATTGGGCGCCCTGTGTTTTTATTTGCTATGGATATTCTAAGCCACTTGGTGAGGCATGGGAGTATCTGTCCTTGGGCCTAGGCCAGTTCCCAGAAAGCCTGACACAGGGATGAAGTATTGACTTCCTACCTGTCCAAAGATGTCAAATAACATTCTCCAACTACCTTTATCAGAACTAAATCTCAGCTCCATCTGTCTGCAACCTGTAGGGACTTTCTCAATTGGTTTAAAACTCAGGAGGCAATGAGAATGTTCTTAGGTATTAACCCTTAAAAAATCAATCATCTTTGAATGTTCCTTTCTCAGCCTTGATGAAAAATGAACAAACAGAGTGAACAATGCTGCATGAAGAGGGAGCTGTTGCCCCGGGTCTACATATATTTTGTATGTAGAAACAATGTGCTTAGAATTTCTTTCTTTTTTTTTTTTTTTGCGGTACTGGGGATTGAACCCAAGGGCATTCTACCTCCGAGCTACACCCCAGCCCTATTTTTTACTCTTTATTTTTGAAACAGGGTCTCACTAAGGCTGGCCGCGATCCTGTGATTCTCCTGTCTCAGCCTCCCAAGTACTGGAATTACAAGTGTGCACCACCTCACCCAGCTGGAATTTCTTAATTTAAACTAAGAAAATTAAGAGTTGGATATATTAATTAAATTGTGATGTGTTACTAAAGGAAACTAAGATGATATAAAGAATAAAATTAAATTTTGAGATAAAAGTCATTTGGGGCTGGGTGTGGTGGCACACGCTTGTAATCCCAGTACTTGGGAGGCTGAGACTGGAGGATCCGGGTTCGCCGCCAGCCTCAGCTACTTAGTGAGGCCCTCCGCAACTTAGTGAGACCCTGTTTCAAAATCAAGAATAAAAAATAAGACTGGGGGTGTAGCTCGGAAGTAGAATACCCCTGGGTTCAATCCCCAGTACCGCAAAAAAAAAAAAAAATTACCAAAAGTCATTTGGGGGATTAGGGGTATAGCTCAGTGGTAGAGCCCTTGCTTAGCCTGTACAAGGCCTGGGTTTGAGCCCTAGCACTGAAAAACAAAACAAAGCAAAACAAAATTATTTGGAGAATTATCTGGGCCTGGATTATTTTTGTATGGGAAATTGTACTCATTCATCGAGGTTGTAAAATCTCTGTTATTTCCAGGCATGGTGGTACACACCTGTAATCCCATTATTTGGGAGGCTGGAGGATCGCAGGTTTGAGAACAGCCTCAGCAAGAAGTGAGACTCTCATCAACCTAGTGAGACTCTGTTTCCAAATAAGAAATAAAATTGGGCTGGGGGTGTAGCTCAAAAGTAGAATGCCCCTGGGTTCGATCCCTAGTAACACACACACACATACACACACACACACACACACACACACACACACACACACAAAATCTGTTATTGCCAGGCATGGTGGTGCACACCTGTAATCCCAGTATTTGGGAAGCTGGGACAGGAGGATCGCAGGTTTGAGATCAGCCTCAGTAATTTAGCAAGACTCTAAGCAACCTAGGGAAACCCTGTTTCAACACTAACAAACAAAATCTCTGTTGTCTATGTCATTTACCCTCTGTTTGTTCCTTTCATTTTGCATATTCTTTGTTTCTTTTCTATTTTTTCCTACTTAATCTTTTCAGAGGACTAGCTTCCTCTTTGGTTGATTCAGTCTCTCTCTCTCTCTCTCTCTCTCTCTCTCTCTCTGTCTCTCAATGCGGGCTCACTAAGTTGCCCAGGCTAGCCTAGAACTGACCATCCTCCTTCCTCAGCCTCCCAGGAGCTGAGATTACTGGCATGCACCACCATGCCTGGCTTTCTTGTGTTTTTCTATTTCATTGATTTATGACTTCATCTTTGTAACTTCTTTTATTCTCTGAGTTTGTTTTGCTGCTTTTGAACTAGTTTCTCAAATTTAATACTCAGCTCCATTTTTTCCAGTCTTTACTTTGTCTTGTTTTGCTTTTGCAGTTCTGAGGATTGTTACCCCCGGGGCCTCATGTGCATTGTGGTTTTTGTTTGCTTTGTTTTTTATAAATCTTCTCAAAACTATAAACTTCCCTCTAAATATAATTTTATTGCATCCCATCGATGCTGGCACGGAATGCAGGTGCACAGTGGGAGTTGGGGTGCCTCTGAGGGTGTCAATTCTGGGGCACACGTGTCCCCATCATGGTGTGGGTCTGGTGCAAGGTGGGCACCAGACCCACAGCATGACGGCAAGGTCACTAAGAGACTGTGCTCTCTGGGCGTGCGTGGCTGGGGCAGAGCACCACTGCTGTTCTCACACACTCAAGCGCGCACTCACCAGGCAGCAGGAAAAAATAAAAAGCCAATACCACCCACTGAGTCAGCAAGAGCCGCCTTTTCCTGCAATGTCCCTTTATCGCCCTCTACTGGCAACGTTTAGCATCACACTCACTGCAAAGGACATACTAGGCCATTAACTCAGAGCAATGTGATGGATTTGCAGTTGAGAGGCAACAACTGAATGCTGTCACAACCCTGAAGCTAGGGGTCCAGGTGTGGTTTATATTCTCCCAGCCAGATGAATTCACAGATTTTAATATAAAGGTGAGTTGAATGGAGAGGGAGGCTGGGCAGAGGACACCTATTTTTTGCTAGGGTGGGTCAAGGCATCCTGTGGTATGGTTCTGCATCCTGCCTGGTTCTGCTGGTCTGATCTTGACAGAGTCAGAAGCTACCTTAGCAGCTGAGTTCAGGTGAAGTTTTAGGACCCGATTCTACAAATTCAACCTAAAATCCCTGTGTTCAGTCCTCCTAATGGTTCATTTGCGAACCAACTTAATTCCTTTATAATGTTTATTTGCTTTTTTTTTATGGTGCTAGGTATCAATAAAACCCAGGGCCTTCAATATGCTAGGCAAATGCTCTACTACTGAGCTGCACCTCCAGCCCCTCCCCGTAATTCCTTTCCGCTTAATCTACAAATAATTACCCTGACCAAAACATGGTAAGAGAATTCTGTATAATATTAACTCTTTGGAAGTCATTAAGGTTTCCTTTGTTGCTCCAGTACATGGTCTATTTTTATAAAGTCTCAGGTTTACTCAAACAAATAGATGTATTCTCTCTCTCTCTCTCGCCTCTCTCCTGACTCCTAATTTCTTCCCTGTTTAAGTTCTCATAACCTTCCTGTTGATAATAGGTTCTAAATATTTCTCAGTATCGAGTCCCCTGTGGTACTTTTTTTTTGTGGTACTGGGGATTGAACCCAGGGGCATTCTACCTCAGAGCTACACCCCCAGCCCTATTTTTTATTCTTTATTTTGAAACAGGGTATCACTAAGTTGCGGAGGGCCTCACTAAGTAGCTGAGACTGGCCACGAACCTGCCATCCTCCTGTCTCAGCCTCCCAAGTACTGGGATTACAAGTGTCCGCCACCATGCCCGGCTCCCTGTGGCACATTTTGCAGAATCCATCCATTTGCTAAATATAACTCCTACTCTTATGTTTGAAAGTTGGATCAATTTCCTGATCTCCAGGGCTTTGAAACTTAGTTTTCTGTTCCTTAGAACCAAAAGAGGGAGGACTCAATAAATACATTTGGTTATCCATAAATACTGACGATCTAACACTTGGCAGTGTTACATGCATAATCTAACACCTTGCAAGGTCACATGCATAATTAAACAGGGACACCTTTGCACCTTGCAGGCTGCCCTCTAGAAGACTGTCAGGAAAACTCTGACATTTTGTTGCCATGCTTTGGCAATGCTCCGAATTTATTATGGTCATTATAGCCTTGGTGAAAAAAAAAAACAGTTTTTCTTCTGCTCTCACACCACAATCAACATAGAAGACTTCTGTGACCTCAGAAATTGTGGGGATTTTCCTCTCCAGTAAGCAAGCCATCACTTCTGCAACAGGAGACACCAGCTGGGTGTCTTCCAGTCCAATTCAATCTTATGGGGGGTGGAGAGCACTGGGGATTGAACCCAGGGGCATTCTACCTCAGAGCTACATTGCCCGCCCTTTTTTTTTTTTTTTTTTTTGCGGTAAGGCAATTGAACCCAGGGGCATTCTACCTCCAGGCTACACCCCCAGCCCTATTTTTTATTCTTTATTTTGAAACAGGGTCTCACTAAGTTGCGGAGGGCCTCACTAAGTAGCTGAGACTGGCCGTGAACCTGAGATCCTCCGGTCTCAGCCTCCCAGGTACTGGGATTATAAGCATGCGCCACCATGCCCGGCTTCTACTTTATTTTTATTTTGAAACAGGGTCTTGCCAAGTTGATGAAAGTCTCAATATTTGTTGAGGCTGTCCTTGAACCTGCAATCCTCCTGTTTCAGCCTCCCAAGTACTGGGATTACAAGCGTGTGCCACCACGCCCGGCTCCAATCCAATTCAATTCTGATGATTCCTAGAGGTGGAGGGCTCAGTCCCCAAGACTGCCTCCTCTTTTTAGATGCCACTCACATGCCCCAGGTTGATTCACACGCACTTCTGACTGTCCAGCTACATAGGGGTTCCTATAACACCTGCCTTGGGTTCCATTAATTTGCTTGAGCAGCTTACAAAACTTACCAAACACATTTACAAATTTGTTATAAAAGATATTACAGTGCCGGGCGTGGTGGCACACACTTGTAATCCCAGTACTTGGGAGGCGGAGACCGGAGGATCCGGGTTCGCGGCCAGCCTCAGCTACTTAGTGAGGCCCTCCGCAACTTCGTGAGACCTGGTTTCAAAATAAAAAGTATAAAAAATAGGGCCGGGGGTGTAGCTCAGAGGTAAAACGCCCCTGGGTTCAATCCCTGGTACTGCAAAAAAAAAAAAAAAAAGATATTAAAAAGGCTGGGCGTGGTGGCACATGCTTGTAATCCCTGTACATGGGAGGCTGAGACTAGAGGATGCGGGTTCGTGGCCAGCCTCCGCAACTTAATGAGACACTGTTTCAAAATAATGATTAAAAAAATAGGGTTGGGGGTGTAGCTCAGAGGCAGAATGCCCCTGGGTTCAATTCCCAGTACCGCCAAAAAAAAAAAAAAGATATTACAAAGGATAAAGTGAAGAGATGAATAGGTCGAGGTATGGGACCTTGAGAGCTTGTTTGGAGGTTCTAGCAGGGGAGCGCAGCTACCCGTATACCCTTGACCGAAGACGGGTCCTCCTCTATTCGGGGAAGGTCGTCCTCTTCCGCCGAGCGCGCAGCTTCGGGAGGGACGCACATGGAGCGGTGAGGGAGGAAGGGGACACCCGCCTAGCCAGCCAGATCAGCCGAATCAACCCTGGCGATCAATGGGGTGACAGATGTCACAGCCAGATCACCCTCACATCTGAGGTATGGGGAAGGAGCCCGGAGCTTCCATGCCCTCTCCAGGTGCACCAACCTGCAGGAACCTCCATGTGTTCAGCTGTTCGGAAGCTCTCCGAAGCCCGTCCTTGTTGGTGTTTGTGGAGACTCCATTACATAGGCATGATTGCGAATAGACTGAGTAAGGAAACCCAACAAGGTCTGTCTGCTTCAGCCTTACTCTTGGCCCCTCTGGGCATCTTCTGTCCTCCATGCCATGGGGCAGGAACCCCCTAAAATGAGGGGGGTCTTATGACCTACTATCAGACAAAGTAGGTCACAGAATTATTTTTTTTTTGGTAGTAGTAGGAATTGAACCCAGGAGCATTCTACCTCTGCGCTACACCCCCAGCCCTATTTTACTTTTATTTTGAAACAGAGTCTCACTAGGTTGATGAGAATCTCGCTCTTTGCTGAAGCTGTACTCAAACCTGCAATCCTCCTGTCTCAGCTTCCCAAGTGCTGGGAATACAGGTGTGCGCCACCACGCCTGGCTTCACAGAATTTCTTTATGGCCAGCTAAAGGCAGAAAGGCATAGAGTTTCTATGACCTGCCTTGGGTAAGAGAAATTCTAGTTTCTGTGGTGTGCCTTGGGTAGAGAGTTACTAGCCAGGTACCATGGATGAAAACATATATATGTTTTAATATATGATATATTGTATTATATTATATCATATCATATTATATTATATCATAGTAACCAATCCCAAGGAAGGAAGCAGTATAAATCCAAGTGATGCTAACTGATATAGTTAGGGCATGAATTCTCAGAGTTAGTTTATCTACAGTGCAAATGTCACCATGAAAGATGAATTAGCTGGTTCTCTGACCCTTGAGGCTAACCAAGTGAGGAAATGACTATGTCAAGAATCTCTAAAGAGTACCCAAGGAAACAGTTAAAATTAGTAAGGTTAATGTGAATAGAGAGAAGCTCATGGGAAAGGAGACAGATTTTTCTTTCCTCTTTCTTCTATCAACAAGAACAAACCAGCTATAGGTTTATCTCAGTTTTTCCACTCTGAGGTGCTTGTGAAACAAAGACATCCTAAAAGCTACACTTTTAAGTTGTCTTCCAATGAGGACAGACCTATTTCTTTCTAGGGCCAATATACTATTTTTAATTCTTTATTTAAAGCAGTAGCATTAAAATTGCAAATGAGCTGGGTGTGGTGACACAAATTTGTAATCCCAGTACTTGGTAGAATGATACTGGAGGAGCCAGGTGTGGTGGCGCACGCTTGTAATCCCAGTACTTGGGAGGCTGAGACCAGAGGATCTGGGTTCTTGGCCAGCCTCAGCTACTTAGGCCCTCCGCATCCTAGTGAGACACTGTTTCAAAATAAAGAATAAAAAATAGGACTGGGGGTGTAGCTCAGAGGTAGAATGCCCCTGGGTTCAATCCCCAATTCTGCAAAAGAAAAAAAAAAGAATGATACAGGAGGGTCGTGGGTTCAAGGCCAGCCTCAACAACTTAGCAAGACCCTCCACCATTTAGAGGGAACCTGTTTCAAAATTAAAAAAAAAAAAAAAGAGAA
>PVJS01035965.1:0-20782 GCA_004027185.1 Glis glis | reverse complement strand
AGGAGGAGGAGGAACAGGAGGAGGAGGAGGAGGAGGAAGAGGAGGAGGAGAAGAAGGAGGAGGAGGAAGAAGAAAGGTCAAGATTGTATCCAAAAAATGGAGATTCACCTTTATTGCTTTTGGAGAGTCATGGAAAATCTTCTCTCCACTTGGAGACGGACATAACAGAGCGGAGTCCAACTCTGGGTCCTTTTCTCTGGATTCTACATCCTCTTTGAGCATGAGAAGCCACTTGTGCTCTGATAACTTTCTCCGGCACACCTGCCCTCTCCCCCTTTCCTGTCCATCCATCCTGTTGAGGGCCTCATGTTATTAAAGCTTGTGTCTTTCTTGAAAGGGACCCCAAGCCGGGCATGGTGGTGCATGCTTGTAATCCCAGTACTTGGAAGGCTGAGACAGGGGAATCACAGGTTCGAGGCCAGCCTCAGCAAATAGTGACACTCTCAGCAACTTAGTGAGACCTGCTTCCAAATAAAAATAAAATAAGGCTGGGGGGTGTAGCTTGGAGGTAGAATGCCCCTGGGTTCCATCCCCAGTACCACACAAAAAAAGGGACCCCCAAAAGAACAAAGCGTAGTCATCCTCATTTCAGGGTGCAAACGGTGTTTTAGAGAACACATCTTGTCTGAATAGAACGGTTCCCACCATGTCTCTTTCTCTTCTGCTGCTGATGAACAGGAACGGAGTCTTGGGAAGGAAGCCAAGCCTGTCTTTTGTTCTTATTTTTAACTTATGATAATAGAATATTTTCAGTCTGTAGACTTCTATGGAGCGCATGATTAATAACGAGGGCGGAGGCCAGAGAAGTGCTAAGCAACCACGCTAGAATTACATTACGGGGTTTTAGTGACACCGAAATAAACCGAGGCAAACCCGCTCAGGGGACGCGAGGTCCTGTAAGTGTGCTAACCCATATTCCAGGGCCGTGTTACTGTCACTTTCCAAATGCCCCAGAAGAAGAAATGGTAGGAATGTGCTGTTGCTAATCAGAGAAAGAAAGTCCTCAGGGAAATGCTGTATCTCCTTCAGAATAGTTCTCTGAGCTGGGAGCCAGGGTGCACACCTGTCATCCCAGTACTTGGGAGGCTGACAGGAGGATCGCAGGTTCAAGGCCAGCCTCAGCAACTGAGCAAGACCCTCAGCAACTTAGTGAGACCCTGTTTCAAAATAAAAAGTAAAATAGGGCTGGACGGTGTAGCTCAGAAGTAGAATCCCCCTGGGTTCAATCCCCAGTACAAAATAAATAGATGATATAGATGATGATAGATAGATAGATAGATAGATAGATAGGTCATGCTGGGGGTATAGATAGCTTGGAGGTAGAATGCCCGTGGGTTCAATCCCCAGTACAAAATAAATAGATGATATAGATGATGATAGATAGATAGATAGATAGATAGATAGGTCATGCTGGGGGTATAGATAGCTTGGAGGTAGAATGCCCGTGGGTTCAATCCCCAGTACAAAATAAATAGATGATTAGATAGATAGATAGATAGATAGATAGATAGATAGATAGATGATAGATAGATAGATGTAGATAGATGATAGATAGATAGTGCTGGGGGTGTAGCTTGGAGGTAGAATGCCCCCCGGGTTCAATCCCCAGTGCCACACACACACCAACAAAACCAAACCAAATAAAATAGTTCTCTGCCTTTTGCTTCAATGGAAGCAATACATTTCTCAAGTAGCTGTTCATTTACATAAACAGTGTACTCAAAATTTAAGGCTTTTCCCTTTTTGGAAACTCCAAGAAATAATATTTTACTTTAAATATGTAAATGAACTATTATTTGGTTTTAAGTATATAAATATTAAACATTTCATTCATGTGAACAATGAAATCAAAACAAAATTTAAGGCTTTTCCCTTTATTGAAACCCTAAGAAATATTATTTAGCTCTTCAGCAACAAGAGATCTATTGTTTGAAATGTGCACAAGTCCCTTTTTGACTCAGTTAGACGCCCAGTACTAGAGGGGACATATTTTCATTTGGGAACGAGCCACCCCCAGGGTATTTAATATTATAGTCATTATTCTTTAGCAAATTCATTCATTCCGATTGAGAAATTTGCTTTCATTGAAGTCTAAGTGATTTAAGTTGCCCTGTACTTTATAGTTTCTTTCTTAATCCAAAATATCAGGAACTCTTATTTTTTTTTGTTTTGCTTTTTTTTTTGGGAGGTGGGGAGAGGATTTGGTACTAGGGGTTGAACCCTGGCCCATTCCACCTCTGAGTTACACCCCCAGCCCTTTTTATTTTGAAATAGGGTCTCGCTAAGTGGCAGAGGGTCTTGCTACATTGCTGAGGCTGGCCTCAAACCTGCGATCCTCCTGTCTCAGCCTCCCAAGTACTGGGATGACAGGTGTGCACCACTGCGCCCAGCTAGGAGCTCTTCTTTTAAACAGACCTCATGAATAAAGCATTTCTTCTGGCCGAGCAACAGTCAGAAAATTGGGTTTAGAAGCTGCCGTAGCCAGGCGTGGTGGCGCACGCTTGCAATCCCAGTACTTGGGAGGCAGAGACCAGAGGATCCGGGTTCGCAGCCAGCCTCAGCTACTTAGTGAGGCCCTCCGCAACTTCGTGAGACCCGGTTTCAAAATAAAGTATAAAAAATAGGGCCAGGGGTGGAGCTCGGAGATAAAATGCCCCTGGGTTCAATCCCCAGTACTGCAAAAAAATAAATAAATGAAATAAAAAGCAGCCGTAGAGGGGGAGTAACTGGGAGTGTGAATTAGCTATTGCCTGTGTTTGGACCCACCCGGGCCTCTGTGTGCCTCGTCCTCACAGCTCTGCAGCGGTAGTGTAGACTGTGGGTTGGCTTTGGAGACTTGGTGAGTGCATGCATGCGCAGGGCTCAGTGCTTGCACAGTTCTTGCACACACCAAATCTTGCACACACGCGGCACCCGGGCAGGGTTAGTTGACGTTCTTTGTGTTGGTCGCTCGCCTCTCCCGAGGTAGCTCTAGCAATGTTCGCGTTTGCTGCAATGGACGATTCAGAAGGCGAGGCGTTTTAGGGCAAAGATCATGCAGTCCGTACGACTGCTTCAGCCCCTGACACTCTTCTGCTTTCTCCCCCAGGGTCATCGACGGCCGAGACTTGATGCCGCTGCTCGCAGGGGAAAGCCAGAGGTCGGAGCACGAGTTTCTCTTCCATTACTGCAACGCCTACTTAAACGCCGTGCGCTGGCGCCCGCCAAACAGTGAGTCTAGGGCCCTCCCTCGCCTGCCTCCCTGACTGCCCAGAGGCCTGAATGCAGGGGCGTCCCTGGCCTGGTCCCCTCTCGCCCCTTCCTCCTCTCTCCTCTGGACCCTTTTGGTAACACGGTGGCCCAGGCAGGATGCCACCACGGGGCCGTATCCAACGCTCACCTGAACACGGCTTTAGCAGCAGCTGAAGCTCTGGCTTTGCAGTGGGCCGTGTCTTTGTGTGTGTGTGTGGTGCTGAGGATGGAACCCAGGGGCATTCTCTACCTCTGAGCCACACCCCCAGCCTTATTTATTTTGTTTTGTATTTGGAAACAGGGTCTTGCTAGGTTGCTGAGGGTCTCTTGGCTAAGTGGCCGAAGCTGGCCTCCAACCTGCGATCCTCCTGGCTCAGCCTCCCAAGGACTGAGATGACAGGCGTGCGCCATTGCACCCGGCTTCTTCTGTGTCCTTAAGGTTGAACTCCCGGATGTTCTTTCTCACTCTGAGTTGCAGCCAAAGCGCCCCTGTGCACTCGGCATCAGTCTGGCTTGCTCTTGCTGATTCCTGTTCTTGGAATGACTCTTAGCCTCTTCCTTCCTGGATGGTGCTCCTCAATTCCCCCGAGACTCTGCTGCACTGCCACCCCCTCTGATGCTTCTCAAAACATACTCTGCTAGTGTAGCACTAACTGCTACAGGGCGAATGAATGAATCAATGAATGAATGACATTTAAATGTGGCTCTCAGCCAGGCATGGTAGTGCATACCTGTCATCCCAGTTCTTGGGAGGCTGAGACAGGAGGATCACAGGGTGGAGGCCAGCCTCAGCTACTTAGCAGGACCCTGTTTCAACATAAAATATAAAATAGGGCTGCTGGTGTAGCTCAGAGGTATAATGCCCCTGGGTTCAATCCCCAGTACCACACACACACACACACACACACAAAATAATAAATAAATAAATGAATAAGTAAATAAATAAGGACCTGAGTTCCCCTCCCCAGTCTCAAAGACGGTAGATCATAATTCATTCAATCTGTATTTTGTCACTTGTAATGTTCATTTGCTGGATTTAGATAATTTAAAGCAAGTCTAAAATGCACGGACATTACCACATTTCCCAAACCAGTTGTTCTTTATTTTTATTTATTTATTCGTTTGTTTATTCATTTTTGGTACTGAGGATTGAACCCAAGGGCATTCTACCTCTGAGCTATACCCCCAGCCCTTTTTGTTTGTTTCAAAACAGAGTCTTGCTAGGTTGCTGAGAGACTCACTACATTGCTCAGATTCTCACTAAGTTGCTGAGGCTGCCCTCGAACCTACCATCCTCCTGTCTCAACTTCCCAAGTACTGGGATGACGGGCGCCACCACACCCAGCTCCAAGTTTCTTGAATCTGGACAGCTTCTTTGTGGTATGTTCTGGAAGGCAAACTCATGGGGTTGGGATCCTAGACCCGGAGCGATTTTCTGTACATCTCTCACCCATGTGTCTGCACTTCTTAATCTCCATAGGAATACCGCTTCCTTTTCCTTAGATCGTTTTAGAATGCTTACGTCTGAGCCCTCTAGAGAGAGAGAGTGAATGAAACCTGTGTTCCTGACTTGTTTTTATAAGAAGACTGCAAGGAATGTGAGCAGTAAAGTTTCTATGACTTCCAGGTGTCTAAAGAAAAAAGAACGTCGCTGGGGGTGGTGGTGTACACCTGTAATCCTAGTACTTGGGAGGCTGAGACAGGAGGATCGCAGGTTGGAGGCCAGTCTCAGCAACATAGCAGGACTCTCGGCAACCTAGACTCTCAGAGAGACCCTTTTTCAGAACAAAAAAGTAAAATGGGCTGGGGGTGGAGCTCAGAGGTAAAGTGCCCCTGGGTTCAATCCCAGTACCAATTAAAAAAAAAAGTATGATACCATGTCCCAAACCTGGCAAAACTATTGTTTCCTGCAATCTCCCAGTCCCCCCACACACCCCATTAGAGAAGCCAGAAGGAACATATTGGATCAGGGGTTGGAGGGACACAGATTCTGTGGAGGAGTAAAGAGAAAGGACAGGAAGACAGAAAATAGGAAGGAGTGAGAAAAACAAGACCCAGATTCTGGAGGCAACCCGCCCTGGGATAAAATTTACTTCTGAGACAGCACAAGTAGCCTTTCCTTTTAACGCAATTCCTTTAACTCTCTGCTTCGAACTGTCAGAGAGACGAGAGACGAGAGAGAGAGAGAGAGAGAGAGAGAGAGAGAGAGAGAAAGAGGAGAGAAAGAGAGGAGGGGGGGAGAGAGAGGACAGAGAGAGAGAGGGAGAGGAGAAAGAGAGGGGAGAGAGAGGAGAGAGAGAGGACAGAGAGAGAGAGAGGGAGAGGAGAGAGAGAGAGAGAGGGGAGAGAGAGGACAGAGAGAGAAAGAGAGGAGAGAGGAAGAGAGAGAGAGGAGAGAGAAAGAGAGAGAGAGAGAGAGGAGAGAGGAAGAGAGAGAGAGGAGAGAGAGAGAGGAGAAAGGAAGAGAGAGAGAGGGGGAGAGAGAGGAGAGAGAGAGAGGAGAGAGGAAGAGAGAGAGAGGGGGGAGAGAGAGGAGAGAGAGAGAGAGAGAGAGAGAGAGAGAGAGAGGAGAGAGGGAGAGAGGGAGAGAGAGAGATCACAGTATCTCAAGCCTAGAATCATCCCCAGGAAAGGGTCTCAGTATCCCGCAGGTTTTATGAATCATTTCTGATGTACTTTTCAGATGACATCTGAAGCTCGGTAACCACGCCTTCTTTCTAGACTTTCCTGCCCGGCTTCCTGTTTGCCTATCTGCTCTTCTATGTAGCCATTTTTTTCCCTACAAATATCGATTGAGCAATCGCTCTGTGAATGAACTGTGCTAGCGCGGGCATCTGTCGCTGAGAAAAAGAGACGCTGTTCTCTGTCCAAGAGCTACCTCTGTCCTAGAGCGCTGTGTGTGTGCACTAAATTGTGCAAAGTGCTGGGAATAGAGGGGAAGGAGTCAGGGACAGGGGTCTCTCCTCCATATAGAGCTTCCTGTCAACCAGGGAGAAAAGGAGATTAATCCGGGATTTGTTGTGTGAATCTACCTGGGTCATCTCAGACCTACTTTGGGAGGGGATTGTCAGTAACTGCTGGACTTTGTGGAATACTTGAGGGTTGCCACCTGACCTCCAGATATTTCCCAACATTTCTTATTAGGAAAGAGAAATTTAGGACCGGGGTTTAGTAGCATCAGTGGTAAGCTGGGACCAATTCCTAATTGCTCAGTGGTCTTGCTGGCTGGTTATTCAACCCTCCCTACTTTACATTTGCACATGTGGGGCATATGTTTTTTGTACCAAAGACATTGGCAAACCCAGGCAGTCTAGGGTTTGCTCCACCAATCCTTCATTCATACCAGGAACTTAGCCCTGTCTGGAAATGTTCAGATCCATTTACCATCTGTCTTGATTAGTTGGAGCCTAAATATTATAGTTCCATACTCAATACTTATTTCCAAACCAATTAGAGTAGGATTCCATTTCCACCCTCTCTTTCTTTTCTTTTCTTTTCTTTTTTCTTTTCTTTTCTTTTCTTTTCTTTTTTCTTTTTTTTCTTTTCTTTTCTTTTTTTCCTTTCTTTCCTTTTCTTTTCTTTTTTCTTCTTTCTTACTTGTACTGGGATTGAGCCCAGTGGTGCTATAACTCTGAACTACACCCCCAGCCCTTTGTATTTTTTATTTTGAAACAGCATCTTGCTACATTGCTGAGGCTGTCCTCAAACCTGGGATCCTCCTGTCTCATCCTCTCAAATACTGGGACTGCAAGTCTGCACCACCATTTCCTGGCTCATTTCCACCCCTTTAAAGCGTGAATCCCTCTTAATCCTCATGTGCAATGTCATCTGTATAATATAGGTATCTGTCAGTTGAATGACATAAATGAGTTACAATCCAATATCGTGACCCCTACTATGTTTTAAAAGAACTCAGAACCATTATTATAACATGGAGATCTATGCTTACATTAAAAATGGGAGTTTTGAGTTAAGCAAAATTTTCAATGTATATTAAAAATTATTGCTGTAAGTTTTGACATAGGAATCAAGGTTAAAAATTCAACACATGTCAACTTGATTTTTTTTTTTTTGTAGTACTGGGGATTGAACCCAGAGGCATTCTACCTCCAAGCTACATTCCAGCCCTTTTTTAAAATTTTTATTTTTTGGTTCGAAACAGGGTCTTATTAAGTTTCTGAGGGCCTCACTAAGTTGCTGAGGCTGGCCTCCAACCTGTGATTTTCCTGTCTCAGCCTCCCAAGTACTGGGATGACAGAATGCACCACCACACCCTGCTCAACTTGATTTTTAAGGATGATAATTGTCTTAGTGGTAGCTGGATACTTGTCTGTAGGCTTCTGTTTCACATATTCTGCTGAATAAATACGGCCATTAATGTAAGGAACTTCCAAGGTAGCCAGACATACCATACCCCATGGGATGGCTGGGGGAAAATTCTAGAACTCAGGGCCATATGATACATAGTTAATGCAGTCATGTGCCTCACAATGACATTCTGATCAGTGATGGAGGGTTTGTATGACACTGATCCCATTAGAGCATTTTACCTAATGACATTGTCACAGTTTGCTTTTGTTATGAACACTGTAGGGGTCAGGGGTGGTAGCACCTGCCTATCATCCAGTCCTTGGGAGGCTGAGACAGGAGAATCGCAGGTTTGTGGCCAGCCTCAGCAACTTAGTAAAGAGACCCTCAGCAACCTAATGAGGCCCTGTTTCCAATAAAAAGTAAAAATAAAGGGCTGGGGGTGTAGCTTGGAGGTAGAATGTCCTTGGGTTCAATCCCCAGTATCCCAAAGAAGAAGGAAGGAAGGAAGGAAGGAAGGAAGGAAGGAAGGAAGGAAGGAATTGATAGAGAGTGGGAGGGAGGGAGGAGGGAGTGTGGAAGGAAGGAAGGAAGGGAAATAAAAGGAAGGAAGGAAGGAAGGAAGGAAGGGAGGGAGGGAGGGAGGGATAGAGGGTGGGAGGGAAGAGGGAGGGAGAGAGAGAGAAAGAAAGAAAGAGAAAGAGAGAAGGAGAGAGAGAGAGAGAGAGAGAGAGAGAGAGAGAAAGAAAGAAAGAAAGAAAGAAAGAAAGAAAGAAAGAAGGAGAAAGAAAGAAAGAAAGAAAGAAAGAAAGAAAGAAAGAAAGAAAAAGAAAGAAAGAAAGAAGAAAGAAAAAAGAAAGAAAGAAGAAAGAAAACTGTAGGATGTTTGCACAATGATAAGATTACTTCAGGATCCATTTTTGCAGAACATGTACAGACACATGTCTGCAATTTAAAGCATTTTTTGCAAATGTTGTATATAGAATCTTCACATTGTCTAGGAAAAAAAAATGTCACCTTTATTTGAAGTGTCCTGCTTTTGTGAAGACACGGGCTCTCCAGGAAGTGACGGTCATTAGTTCAGAGGCTCGAGGGCCTGGTGTCACTCCTTCCCCTGGCCCAGACGTTGAACGGGCAGCTCTCAGAAAACCCACTTCATTTTCAATTTACAATTGTTGGAAAATTTTTTTTCCTGTGATTTAAAGAAAAAAAAGCTTCATTAAAAAAAATTGCAACAAAAAGCAATAAGCTAACAGAACTCACTGTAAAGGAATGTGTTCCCACCCGGCTTGCTAAAAGACACCTCTTTTTTGCAAACTAGGAAATAAGTAATGGTTGAAAACCAAAACAGCATTAAGTAAAGAAAACTGCGGGCATTGTTCACGGGTTCAGACTCCCATTCAATTAAACAATTCATGTCGCCTCTAAAGCACACCTAACAAAAGATAGCAAAGGATCTAATTGCAGCTCTGCATGTCACCTGTTAACCAGCGTGCAGAGGCTGCCGTGGCTTTACTCTCCATTAACAATTTTGGGGAGCATTTTTTGGCTGCTCTTCTGCCTCTTATTATCAGAGGTAGGATCTAAAGGGTCAGAAATAAAATGCAGAGCTGGTCTAATCAGGGTGAAGCTAAATTAAGGGCAGGGTAGAGGGGGGAACGCGGCATTTCCAAGTTGAAGTTCACCAACAACGTTCCCATACTCCAGCTTCCCTTAAAAAGGACATAACCTACCCTACCGTAGCTTTTGTAGCAATGAAGAAAAGGCAGATAGGAGCTTGGAAGAGGCTTTTCTCAACTTATAAAGGTTGTATTTGTATTTAATTTATTTTATATCATTAGTGCTCAGAAACCTCAGTAGCGGGCTTAGGTTTTCAAATCATTGATTTCCTTTCATGGAAAAACACTCCCGAATAGGTTTTGCTTTCCCCAATAAAGTCTATTGAACATATATTTTCATAATGAATTTCATATTACCTTATAGGTACCATTACACAATATTCGAGATAGACATTCATTTCTATCTCTTCTGTCTCTCTACTGAGGATTGAACTCAGGGACATTCTAACTCCGAGCTATATCCCTAGACCCTAATTATTTATTTATTTATTTATTTATTTATATTTTTATTCATTTATTTATTTATTTTAAACAGGGCCTCACTAAGTTGCTGAGGCTGGCCTAGAACCTGTGAGCCTCCTGTCTCAGCCTTCCAGGTACTGGAAATACAGATGTGCACCACTGCACCTGGTTAGACAGTCATTTTTCTTTCCCCCCCTTTTATTTATTCTTTAATACTTTTATTGGTGCATTATAGTCTTATAGTCTCACATCTTAATAGAGTTCAGAGTGATAGTGACATACATGCACACAGTATTTGATGAGATTTACCCCAGTTCCCTCCAAACTCCCTCCCCTGCCCCACACATGATATTGAGATTGGCATTGGTATTCTCACATGTGTACAAAATGTCAGTGGAAGTGTTTCCTTCATTGATCCTCCCTCTCCCCCCTCTTCCTCCCCTAGACCACCTCTCTTGGTCCACTGGGGTTTCTCTTATGGTTTTAATATGTCTGATCTCAGATTTCATTAATATTATGGGTAAAAAAGTACCAGCCGTTACTTTTGGTAATTTGCCACAATGCAGACTTACTTCCTTATAGAAGCCATTAAATCAAAATTGAATTTTCTTTCCTTGAATATCTAAAACACCCAGCATGTCTGAGTGTTCACACCCGCCCTTCAGCCTTGGCTTAGCATACAGCTTCCTCTAACCTTCCCGTAGGCCGTGGCCGACCTTTTCTCCATTACATGCACAGCCCGACCACTTCATTGACTTTCTACAGCATTCTGCGCATCTCTCTTCTTTGACTGCTACAAGGCCATATCTTAGTTCTCCCGATATGACTCTGGCCGCCTCCTGGTTGGCTTTCATCGACTGTCAGACCTGGTATTTTCTGCAGGGTCCTCGCCAGGGCATGTGATATTAAACAGCGATTTCCTTGCTTGACCATCTTCTATATGAAAATGTTTCATAGGTGCATAAGGACCTTTCCTTTGTTAATCTCTTGTCCTTGAAGTTGGCCTCTTTTTCATATCACCATTGTATCTCTGTCTCTCTTGAACACATATTCGAGAAAAATAAACCCTTGCATGTGCTGCTGACTTGCTGTCCGCCAGGCACCCGACCGAGCACTTTGCAGTTTAATCCTCCTCCTTAAAAGAGCTTGTGGGCATGCTAGCATCTGGTTTGGTTATAACAACAACAAAAAAGCAATGATACAGCAAGAGTTTTCTCTCTCCATCTCATGACTGGTCCACAAAGTAAGCAGGATGAGGACTCCTCCAAACTTCACCTCCTCTACCACCTGCAGGGTGCACTAGTGAGCAGTGATATCATCGCTACCACCTGCAGGGTGCACTAGCGAGCAGTGACATCATCGCTACCACCTGCAGGGTGCAGTAGCGAGCAGTGACATCTCTACCGCCTGTAGGGTGCAGTAGCAAGCCGTGGCCGCAGGATGCAGTAGCGAGCCGCGGCCGCAGGGTGCAGTAGCGAGCCGCGGCCGCAGGGTGCAGTAGCGGGCCGCGGCCGCAGGGTGCAGTAGCGGGCCGCGGCCGCAGGGTGCAGTAGCGGGACGCGGCCGCAGGGTGCAGTAGCGGGCCGCGGCCGCAGGGTTGCAGTAGCGGGCCGCGGCCGCAGGGTGCAGTAGCGAGCCGCGGCCGCAGGGTTGCAGTAGCGGGCCACGGCCGCAGGGTGCAGTAGCGAGCAGCGGCATCTACCTGGTACCCAGTGACTGCGTCCACCGCAAGAGCAGCACAGTTGTGGTTGGGCTAGAAAAGATGAGAATTAAAATGTGCGTGTGAACTGTGGCTCAGGGAAGGTATCTAGCTAGACTCTCCCAATGAAATCCCACAGGGCAGAAGTAGGTTCCTCCACTCTTAGTTTCCAGGAAGGCTGGGCTGTGGAGCTTTTTTTATGGCTATCGATATGCCCAGGTTAGACTTTGCCAAGTTATGGATTAGATATGGAATACCCCCCCAAAAGCCCATGTGTTAGGCAACGCAGCCATCGATGTTCATAGACAAGCTGATTGGACTGTGAGGGCCATAACCTCATCCGCAATTAATGGATTAACCCGCGGAAGAGGTCAGAAACCTCCTGGTCCAACCACATCTTACAAACTCCACCTCTGAGCACATGAGACTTTGGGGGGCATCCCAGCTGTGAACCCTAATACTCCTAATGATAAAAGAGGACAGTATTTGAAATGGTCCTTGAAGAACCCCAAGATGGCAAGATAGGGGAAAGGCTGCCAGGGTTGAACGCCCAAAATCTCTGTGCAGGGCTGCTGGGATTGATCCCTGTCATCCCCCACTCGGGCAAGACAAAGCTTGCGCGGGCTCACAGTGGAACAGCACACTCCCAGGGAGGTCTCAGTCTGAGCGCTGCATTAAGAAGCAGTGTGTGCTTTATATATAAAATATATAAAGATATATATATATATATATATATATATATATATATATATAATTTCTTACAGTAGCAACAGATTTAGGAGCAGATGGAAACCAACTTAGATTGGCTACAGTCTGACATTCCAGCTGAGTTCCGAGTTCCTCTGCTCCATGCCCGCACAGTTCTGAGAGCCCTGTGCATATAGGAAGGCAGGCTGCGGAATCCTCAGAGCCACACCAGGCAGGAGCTGCTATGGCCCTCATTTTCTAGAGGAGCAGATGCAGATGGGGTGTGGCACCGGGAGAGGCCAGGCCCTGCTCCCCAGAGCTCAGAAACTGCAGGCCGGGCATTTGAATCTAAACCGTTGATAGGTGGGGTGGAGTGGGGCTGCAGATGAAAGCCAGACAGAATGAAGAAGAAGGAGGGACCTGCTGCACAGGGGTGGCATAAATTAGCAGGACGAGCTCCCACTCAGAAATATGGGTTCCCGTCTCGTAGGCAGGATCAGCATCTTCTCAACGCATCTGCGGCAGGTGCTTCCAGTGCCCCCGAGGCCAGTGCCCGCTGCAGGGCGAGGCGGGCCAGGCCTGGGGGAGCGGCCTGAGAGACTGTGTCTCTGCCCCACAGAGACTCCTCTAGACCGGGCCAGTGGCCGGAAAAACCTTGGCCTGAGACCAGCCATCTGCCCAGCGCGTTCTCCCTCTCCCTGTCTCTGTCTCTCTGTCTCTCTGTCTCTCTCTCCCTTCCTCCCTCTGTCTCTGTCTCCCTCTGTCTCTCTACATATCTGTCTCACTTTATCTCTGTCTTGCTCTCTCCATGTCTTTCTGTGTCTCTCACTCTTTCTGTCTCTATTTCTCTGTTCCTCCCTCCCTGTCTGTCTCACTCACTCTAGGCGTCTCTGTGTCTCTTTCTCTTTGTTAATCTCTCTCTCTCCTGTCTTCCTGCCTCTTTCTCTGTTTCTCCCTCCCTGACTCTCCCTCTCTTTGTCTCTCTCACTCTGGCTCTCTCTGTCTGTGTCTCTGTCATTTGGTCTCTTTCCATCTCTGTCTGTCTGTCTGTCTATCTGTCCGTCTCTCTCTCATCTCAGTCTGTCTTCCTATGTCTCACTCTTCATCTCTCAGTCTTGGTCTCACTCTGTATTTATCTCTCTGTGTCTCTGTCCCTCTCTGTGTCTCACTCTTTCTGTCTCTGCCCCTCCCTCTGTCATTCTTTCTGTCTGTGTCCCTCTCTCTCTGTCTCTCACTCTTTCTGTCTCTGCCCCTCTCTCTCTGGGTCTTGCTCTTTCTGTCTCTGCCCCTCTTTCTGTGTGTCTCGCTCTTTCTGTCTCTGCCCCTCTCTCTCTGTCTCTCACTCTTTCTGTCTCTGCCCCTCTCTCTCTGTGTGTCTCGCTCTTTCTGTCTCTGCCCCTCTCTCTCTGTCTCTCATTCTTTCTGTCTCTGTCCCTCTCTCCCTGTCTCTCACGCCTTCTGTCTCTGCCCCTCTCTCTCTGTCTCTTGCTCTTTCTTTTTTTTTTTCGGTACCTGGGATTGTGGGATTGAACGCAGGGGCGTTCTACCTCCGCGCTACGCCCCCAGCCCTATTTTTTTTATGCTTTATTTTTGAAACCGGGTCTCACGAAGTTGCGGAGGGCCTGGCTAGGTAAAGAGAGAGAGAGAGAGACAGGGAGAGAGAGAGAGAGAGAGAGAGAGAGAGAGAGAGAGAGAGATAGAGAGAGCTGAGCTTGGCCGAGAACCCGGATCCTCCGGTCTCTGCCTCCCAAAGTACTGGGATTGCAAGCATGCGCCACCACGCCCGGCTTGCTCTTTCTTTCTCTGCCCCTCTCTCTCTTTCTCTCACTCTTTGTGTCTCTGTCCCTCTCTCTCCCTCTCTGTCTCTCACTCTAGGCCTCTCTGTGTCTCTTTCTCTGTTAATCTCTGTCTCTTTCCATCTCTGCCTTCCTGTCTCTTTCTCTGCCTCTCCCTCCCTGTCTCTGACTCTCCCTTTCTTTGTCTCTCACTCTGGTTTTCTCTGTCTCTGTTTTCTTTCTGTCTGTCTCAATTCTATCTCTGTCTTTGTCTCCCTCTCTGTCTGTCTCTGTCTTCCTGTTGTCTCTAAATCTCCCTCTCTGTCTCTGTCTCTCTTTCTGTGTCTCTCTGACTTTGTCTCTCTCTGTCTCTGTCTTGGTCTCACTCTCTGTCTTTATCTTTCTGTGTCTCTATCTCTCTACCTCTCACTGTCTCTATCTCTGTCTCTGTCTCTCTCCCTCTCTCATTTCCTCTTCTTTTTCTTTCTCTTTTGCTCTTTTTCTCCTCCTTCCCCTTCTCCTCCTCTTCCTCCTTTTCCTTTCTGTCTCCCTTACTTCCTCTTTTTCTTTCTCTTTTGTTCTTTCTTCCTCCTCTTCCTCCTTCTCTCTCTCCTTCCCTCTCTTACTTCCTCTTTTTCTCTTTTTCTCTTCCTCCTCCTCCTCTTCCTCCTTTTCTCTCCCTCCTTCCCTGTCTTGCTTCCTCTTTCTTTCTCTTTCTTTCTTTCTTTCTTTCTTTCTCTTTCTCTTTCTCTCTCTTTCTTTCTTTCCTCTCTCTCTCTCTCTCTCTCTCTCGCTCTCTCTCTCTCCTCCTGTTCCTCCTCCTTTTCTCTCTGTCTCTGTCTCTCCCCCCCTTCTGTCTGTATGAATCTCATATTATTACAACATCCAGCTAAGGAAGGCAAATGTAATTCTAAATAGTTATTCTTCAGGAAAAAAAATTAATTCTCAGTCTGCACTTGCTTGTCTGCAGCCCTTGGCACGGGGCGCTGCTCCCCAGGGAGGGAGGCTGCCCGCCGGCTACTGACAGGACCTCCAGTTGATCTTCCTGTTCACACTTCTGGGCCGGCGTGCCCTAAGGTGGCGATAACAGAGTCCATCCGTCCATGTGCACGGCTTTCAAAAGCAAGTGGGACGTAGAGGCCTTAAAACGCGCCTGGACTCTGTGCCAGCAGCCGGCCCTCGTGGGGTTTCCACACGCAGAGATTTGACTGGACGTGTCAAGTTCAAAACGCCCTCCGTATTTGCAGCTTTTGCAGGAACAAGGACAGGCGCTTCCGGGGGCTTCTCTAGGTCACATCTTCTCCCCGGCTGACCCCGGGGACAGCTTCTAAGGGCTGCCAACAGCCGGCACTGTCGGCCAGTCGCTTCTGAAGGAAATCTCTTGTTCCCAGGAAGAAAGAGGGGCGAGATCAGTAGAGGGAGGCCCGGAATCTGCAGGTGGCGAACTCCCATTTTAAACTCTGCAGGAGACGGTGGTCACCAAGCCCCCTCATTCCTCCTGCGGCTCGGCAGGGATGCATGTCAGCCTGACTGTCTCTGTAAAAGGCAGGTGTGTGCAAAATGACCCAGATGTATGTCTCCCGTCTGCTCAGACTGTGGGCATCTCAGTAAGAATCCTCATGTAGAGCCGGGCGTGGTGGCGCACGCTTGTAATCCCAGTACTTTGGGAGGCGGAGACCGGAGGATCCGGGTTCGCGGCCAGCCTCAGCTTGCTCTCTCGGTCTCTCTCTGTCTCTCTCTCTCTCTCTACTTAGTGAGGCCCTCCGCAACTTCATGAGACCCGGTTTCAAAATAAAGTATAAAAAAACAGGACCGGAGGTGTAGCGCGGAGGTAGAACGCCCCTGGGTTCAATCCCCGGTACCGCAAAAAAAAACAAACAAAAAAAAGAACCCTCATGTATTCATCTTGCTGGCCCTGATCTCTACCTTCTTCCAAAAATAAAAATAAAACCACAGAGAGTCTCTAAGTTTTCCCTTGCGGAAGGCAGCGTGAGCTCAGGGGCTGTTTGGGGACATTATGGATGCCAGTCGCTGTTGCTCTCAGTAAATTCCACTCATTTATTTTGTGTTTTGATCCACTAATCTCAAACTCCCTACAATTACAGCATTCACCCCTACAATTACGAGTGCAGATGATCAGAGTAATGTGAAGCAGTGTGCAAGCGTCCCCATGAGACGTTCTCTTCTGTTTCACATAAAAACCTCTAGGGATGGGGTAGAGAAAGATGTTCACAACCTGCTTCTCGTTGTAGCTGGTTGGTGTATTTTAATTCTCTGCTTTTTGGGGGGCACTTCTCTGTTTTATTTTTTGGTACTGGGGATTGAGTCCACAGGCATTTTACCTCTGAGCTACATCCCCAGTCCCTTTACTTTTTATTTGGAAACAGAGTCTTCCTAAATTGCTGAGGACAGCCTCCAACCTGCAATCTTCCTGTCTCAGCCTCCCAAGTACTGGGATGCCAGACATGTGGCACCACACCCAGCTTACTTTATTTTTGCTTTTTGTTTGTTTTTGTGGTACTGGGGATTCAACACAGGGACATTCTACCTCCAAGGTATACCCCTAGCCCTTTTTGTTTTTGAAACAGGGCCCTGCTAAATTCCTGAAGCTGGCCTGGAAGCTGCAATCCTCCTGCCTCAGTCTCCCAAGTACCGGAATAACAGGTGTGCGCCACCAAACCTGGTCCAATTCTTTGTTTTTATTTTCAACATTTTTTTTTTATATCCAGGAAACATCCTCTCTTGGAGGAGGTCTGAGAGCAGGCAGCTCCTTAAAATGTTGTACCATGGTCTAACACACAAGGAAGGCATTACGTACTTCAAAGTGACTCATTTGTCTGCACAGTTTTTCTTCTCTTCCTTCCTTTTTTTTTTTTTTTGGTGCTTCTTCCTCCAAGCTACACCCCCAGCTCTTTCTATTTTTAATTTTGAAACAGGGTCTTGCTAAGTTGCTGAGGGTCTTGCTAAATTGCTGAGCCTGGCCTCAACTGCGATCCTCCTATCTCGGCCTCTCAAGGACTGGGATGACAGGCACGCACCCACGTGCTTGACTCTGTACATAGTGTTTTTAATATTGGGGGACTTCATGGAACATAGACCTTAACATTTTATAAACTCACCATCCTCTTAGAGTATTGAAGAATTCACATGATTTGAAATTTCTTTTTTTTTTTTTTTTTTTGCGGTGCCGGGGATTGAACCCAGGGGCGTTCTACCTCCACGCTACACCCCCGGTCCTATTTTTTTATACTTTATTTTGAAACTGGGTCTCACGAAGTTGTGGAGGGCCTCATTAGGTAGGGAGAGAGAGAGAAAGAGAGCTGAGGCTGGCCGCGAACCCGGATCCTCCGGTCTCCGCCTCCCAAAGTACTGGGATTATAAGCGTTCGCCCCCACGTCCAGCTCACATGATTTGAAATTTCTAATGGGTGTAACAGAAGCATAATTTTAATGCCATCAAACTCCAGTTCAAAGTTTTGGAACAGCCAGGTGTGGTGGTGCACACTTGTAATCCCGGTACTTGGGAAGCTGAGACAAGAGGATCGCAGGTTCAAGGCCAGCCTCTGCAACTTAACAAGGAGACCCTCAGCAACTGAGTGAGACCCTGTTTCAAAATAAAAAAATAAAACTGGGTTGGGCATATAGCTCAGAGGTAGAATGCCTCTAGGTTTAATCACCAGGATTAAAAAAAACTAAACAGAAATAAAAACACTTGGAACATATCCATACAGTTGTGCCAACCCTACTCTTAGAACACTCTCTTCACTCCCCCAAAACCTACTCTGTGACCCATTAGCAGTCCCTCCCCACCCTCACTCCTAGCCTCCTTCAACTCTCGATTCAACATTCTTGGGCATCCTCAAGATGCACAAAATCCAGTGTTAACTGAGGTCCAAGAAGGTGTAAGATTGGTCCTGGTGGCTATTTCAGTGTATGCATATGTGTGTGGCTTTACTATATTTTGCATATGTGTGAGCATCTTGCTTGCCTCTTCCCTACCTTGGTAAAAAATATTTCGGAGCGGTACTAGGGATTGAAGCTAGGTGCATTCTACCCGTGAGTTATACCTCCTACCCTGTTTTTATTTTTCATTTTGAAAGGAGTCCTCGCTAGGTTGCTGAGATTCTCACTACTTGCTGAGGCTGGCCTCCAACCTGCAATCCTCCTGTCTCAGCCTCCCAACTACTGGGATGATAGGCATGCACCACCATGCCCATCCCTACCTCTTGTTTTGAACAAAAATATAGGTTGCAAGTTCAAAGTCTTGAAGTTGGAGTAGAAGTAACATCAGAGGAAAGTGCTGGTGATATGTTAGTCGCTTGATATTTATTGAGGGGCTACTTTCCATTTCCAAGTTGCCAAGATTATAAACATACAAAGAGAGCCCTATGTGAGTTCTGTGCTCAAAGAATTTGTAGGTTTTCTCCTATATTTTCCAGGAGAGAGAAGGAGAGAGATTTTCTGAATAGGATGAAAATGTCATCGTTCAATATGTTTAACTGTACATTATAACAGCCAGTGTTTAATCAGCTTTGCATCTCATAACTTTGGTGATTAAAGAGTTAATCACAAAATTAACAGACCAGTTAATCCCAGTACTTGGAAGGCTGAGACAGGAGGATCGTGGGTTTGGGGCCAGCCTCATCAACTTAGCGAGACCCTCAGTAACTTAGTGAGACCCTGTTTCAAAATAAAAAATAAACTATGATTGTGGTGTAGTTCAGAGGTAGAATGCCCCTGAGTTTAATCCTAGTAACTAACACACACACACACACACACACACACACACACACACACACACACACACACAAAGATTGACTGACCCTTATCTGAATTGCTTGAGATCAGAAGTGTTTTGATTTCATTTTTTTAAAAAATTTGGAATATTGTATTTGCACATAGGTAATGAGAATCTTGGGGGAAGGGATCCACATCTAAACCTGAAATTCATTTCCATTTCCTATACTCCTTATATGCCTGGCCTGAAATAGCTTTATACCATACTTTGAACGCACCTGTGTGTTTTGGCTGCAACCTGTCATGTGAGGTCAAGGGTGGAATTTTTCGCCTGCGGTGTCATGTCAACATTTGACAGAGAAGCCTTGGAGTCTAGAGTTTTGGGATTTCAGATTTCCAGACTGAGAATGTTTTAACCTGTAATGCATTTTTAATATACTTTTATGGGTGCCTTGTAATTATCCATCCTAGTGAGGTTTGGAGCGATAGGAGCATACCTGCACACAGCGCCTGGTGCGTTTCCCTCCGCCTCGCGCCCCACTCCTCCCCTTCCCCGTAGATGTCATTGAGATGGGTACTGATCATTTTGTGCATGCGCATAGCACTATTTGAACTGTTTCCTTCATCAAGTCTCCTTCCCACCCTCCCCTCCTAAACTCCCTCCATCTCTCCACGGGAGAGTCTCTCCTCCTTTATCTAAAGTTCCTTGTGTTTCCCAGTTTCTCTCTGGCTTCCACATGGGAGAGAAAACATACAGCTGTTGGCTTTCTGAGACTGGCTCATCTCACTTAACGTGGTATTCTCTAGCTCCTTCCGTTTTCCTGCAAATGACATCATTTTGTTCTTCTTTGTGGCTGAGTTAAATTCAAATTAGTGCAGCTGCTATGGAGATCAGTGTGGAATTCCTCAGAAGACCGGGAATAGAACCACCATAGGACCCAGCCATACCACTCCCGGGCATCTTTCCAAAGGAGTTGAAGTCAGAATTCCAAAGGAATATGAAGTCGTGCATATCTATGTTTCTAGCTGCACAATTCACAATAGCCAAATTATGGGACCAGCCTTGGTGTCCATCAACAGATGAATGGATCACAAAAGTGTGGTCTACGCACACAATGGAATTTTTCTCAGTTGCAATGCATCGTTTTATACCTCTGGCTCCTACCCCTTTGAGCCTTAGGGGTGGGTGACAAGTGTGTATATTTCATCCATAATTGCCTGTGTCTTCCTGCGACAGCATCTTTCCTCATTGGCGGTACGTATCACGAAGCTCGTCTGCTGATGCCATTTCTGTCCTTTTCAATCCCAGGCACGTCCATCTGGAAAGCCTTTTACTTCACACCCAAGTTCAACCCCGAGGGCTCCAACGGATGCTTCCCCACCCACGTGTGTCTCTGCTACGGGAATTACATCACCCGCCACGACCCACCTTTGCTGTTTGATATTTCCAAAGATCCCAGTGAGAGGAACCCCTTAACTCCCATGACGGAGCCCCGCTTCCACGAAATCCTTCAGGTCATGCAGGAGGCTGCGGAGCATCACACCAAGACCCTGGTAGAGGTCCCCAACCAGCTGTCCACGGGGAACATTCTTTGGAAACCCTGGCTCCAGCTCTGCTGTTCCTCCTCCTCCTCAGCTCTGTCTTGTCAGTGTGACAGAGAAAAGCAGGATCGAAGAGGGAGCAATTAGATGCCAGCCATTCTGGGTCTGTGGCCAGAGTGATACACTTGGCTACATCTGCCATCTTGGTGGCGGTGGGGAAACGTAATCCTGTTCTCGCCTTGAATCTGTACGCATTCTATTGTATCACCTGAAGCCATGAGCAAGAGCCCAGCTATTATTCAGTGTGGGGGGGAGGATGAGGCTTACGGGGCACCAAGTGGAACATGGGAAATTTACACATTCCAGGGTCAAAGTCTTTGGGCTCATATCATGGCAGAGAGGAGACAGTCACACCTAACACCACCGGTGCACACAGGGACTAGAAGATGCACAGTAACTTCACCCTTAGCAAATACATATGAAGAGCTGTCCAAGCCATCTTTTATTTTATCAGTTGAAGCTATGCAATTGCTGCCAGGGGTTCCCCAGCATAACAATAAGATAAGACAATCTGATTTCAAAAGAGCTTGATGCATCTTAACATAGGCAAGTTCATAACGAATGATGGACCGTCTTCTTTGACAATAATAGGTGAAGGTACCATTCAATCTGGTTATGGAAAGGCAAGTCAGTATTACTGGTATTAGAACACATATTTAATGC
>PVJS01035964.1:0-20713 GCA_004027185.1 Glis glis | reverse complement strand
GAAGCCCTCCGCAACTTTGTGAGACCCGGTTTCAAAATAAAGTATAAAAAAATAGGGCCGGGGGTGTAGCGCGGAGGTAGAACGCCCCTGCGTTCAATCCCCGGTACTGCAAAAAAATAAAATAAAATAAAATAAAAAAAAAAGAAAGGCTGGAGGTGGAGAGGAAAACAGAAATATATACCTCATTAATCATTGTAACCCAGACATGATAAATGGTGTTTAATAGTATTTTTCCATAGTGTTGAGGAAAATGCTATTGAATTTCTGTTTAGTGATAGCTGGCCTCGTTTTGAGACATCAACTTGGTTAACAAATTCTCTTTTAGTAAGTGCTTAAAGAATGATGGCTGTGTTTGGTCAGGGGAAAGGTAGAAATGCCCCTCGTTTGACATTTTCCTATAGAGGTTACTTTTTAAAAATGTACAGCTGTTCTTACTTTTCCATAGAACAGTGGAGACACTCCTACAGTTACTTCCCGCAGGAAATCATTCCCTGCGGAGACTGCATTTGAGATGAGGAGGATAAGTGAAACTCCTGGCTAAAGTTTAAGCAGCTTCTCTCCAGCAAGAGGGGAGACGTTTGAACTGACGAAACAAGTTAAAATTGAATACTAAAAAATCCACATTTAAAAATGCAAATAGTATGATGAATTGGTTATTAACAAAATATAATTGTTTTGGCCAAGTACAGATGGAGAGAAATAATACTTATGAATCATATAAAATTTGTGATTTTCTTATTAAAACTCACTCAGCCAAATATATGGGCGTTTGCAAATTTAAAACCTGTGCTTTCTGGCATGATTAGGTTTATTTTCTGAAGTGCAAATGATCTAAAAAGAATCCCATGCTTAAAATGATCTAGCTCAAAATTTTGCGAATTTTAGAATGACATATGTTCAATGTGTCATATGATTGATGGGTGTTTTTGTATTATAAGAGAATAGCTGCATACCTTTCATGATTAAAAATAGTATTAGTATGGCATTTGGTGATTTTGTTATACAGTAGGAGCCGCATGAAGTTCTAATAGGTCAGATGGAGGCTCATAGTACTGTTGGTGTCCCATACGCCATGGGATGTGGCCTGTGACCCAGGAAAGCAATTCCTTTTGCTTTGTCTTCCTGTTTTGATTTGAAGTGAATGCAGATAACTGTTCAGAACACTGACATTGCTCAGCTCTGAGTTCCTTAGGCCACTGCAGAGGTTCCTCCATGACAGAAAGGGTACTGCAGGAAATAACAGAGGATATAAATTTGAATACCCACAGAATAAAAATGGGTGTTGTTTTTTATTAGTACTAGCACTTCTCTCTGTAGAAGTGTTTAGCTAATGAGTATCAGTTGAAGAACAGAATAGCCAAAAAGGTCGTATACCTTTAACTGCCCCGTAATTTTGCTGAGAAGCTGGAATAATCCTCAGGTGAATGTATCTGTTGTAAGTCACTCTGTTAAATCGGCTCCTTTCACCAACTGTGACACTATTCAGGAGTTTAGAGGAAAAGGCCTTGCTTTGCCTCAGGCCACGCTTCTATTCTTTTTGCTTAATGTGGAGATGAGAGAAGAGATGGAATCTCAGGTGAAACCTCCAGGAGAAAATGCCCTTGTGCATTACGACTTATTTTTCTGGTCTCAGAGAATCTAAAATAGATTAGTTTTGGTGTCCTCCCGATTTCGGCTCAGCTGGGCAGCTCCTTACGAGCAAGGGGGCTGCATTAGCTTCTGAATCGAAGCGTTTGTGCCGCAACACACAGTTTGCTCTATGAACAATTTGCCAAGCTGTTTAAAAAGCACAAAAGAAGAAAGGGGCGTACAATGTACCCTTAAGTCATTCCATGAGACTTACAAAGGCTTTAATGAGTTAGAGATGAATGAAAAAGACTTTTTTGATTCACTGAAGATATCCATCTGATTAGAAGAGATTTTCATCACCTTATCAACTAATCCAATAAATTGACTATCCATTTCAAAATGACTCCAAGTGGATTCATGTCCATCAGAAGGATTTTCTGAAAACTCCAGAGTGTTGTATAAAATTGAAAATTATTATCAAATCGCCATTGGAAAAAAATTTTACTAGATCCTGATAAATCTAGAGGATTAGGTGAAAAAAAAATAGAAAAGCCCTGAGTTGAAAGGTTACCACAAATCAAAGTTCAGCCTGCATAGTTTTCTTCAAGATTATTATTTACCAGTGGGAAAAAATCCCTAAAAAAACCCAATATTTTGGTAGCTAGAGTGCAAGGATTTCATGAGGAAATTGTTTGGTATGTTTCTTGCTAACTCCATACAAATCTTAAAAAATACTAGCATAACTTTGTATATCTGGAAAATATTTTAAAATGCCTTACCCATGAGATAGTTAATGCATGGGACCAGCTAATCAGATTTCCAGTTTTTGGCTGGTGTATGCCCCAGTCTAACAAAGTAAGATTAATGGGGTGTTAAAAGTCTATATGGGCTTGTCAGTTTTGTGCTGCAAATAGGGTTAATTTCATCCAAATGTAGAAATTTTTAAAAAAATTAATGTGAATGAAATATAGCCATATATTTGTCTTTGCTTTTAAGAAGCCTACATTTGCAGGACCAATCCTATCCATACTTGCCTGGCTAATGGAGAAGGCTGAGTGGGGGAAGAAATGCCTTCCAGAGAATGGAGCAGCAAGAGGTCAGCTACAATGGAGGAATGCCAGACGTTGAAATTTAGAAGCGGATAATTTTACCTATCGGACTAGCCAAAAGCATTTATCCCGGGCCAGTATCTGATACTACACAGGAAGACAGGCCCCCTTTATCTTTTTTCCAAATCATTTTTCCATAGTCTCCACAGGAAAACTGGGGTGAAGATATTTTACCCTTCATGGAATACTTTGGGCAATAAGAAGGCGTCTTCCTAAACCATCTCTAGCATTTTAACAACCTGGCTGTCATCCATATATTTCTCTATATAACACCAAACACTTGGAAACATCCAGATGTCTGATTGCATTTTTAACCTGTCATTCAAATGGTATGGACCTAAGCTATGTCTATGTGTAGTTTCAATTGGGTGGTAGTTGAATAGGCAAGGGGCGAACAGAATTTCAGCAAAATGTTTTTGTTTTTAATTGCTCCAATACATGTTATTGCCCCTGAGACAACTTTAGCTTGAATCATGAAAGCATATATTTTTAGGATCCCTAAAAAAAGTAAATGCTTACACTGAAACAGAATCTCCATAGAGTTTAAAAATTGACATTCATTGGGCCTGATGTAGAAGACTGAAATGAGGCATTTAGGCAAAGGATCTGTGGAGTCTCAGATATTTGGCACTCAGTTTGGCACTCTGAGGAAAAAGGGCCATAGACAAAGGGCTGGCTTTGTATGAACATGGTGTATAGTGGTGCAATTTAAAGAGTACCAAGAATTACATCAATCATCAATTGTCTCCTATGTCTGGACAAAATATCTTCTTTTCATTTTGCTTCATTTCTCTATTTTATCATCATCATTAGCTTGTGTTAATAAGCGTCATGTTTTAAAGCATAACCCCGTCCCCCCAATAGAATGGTTATGAATTAAGCATCTGTTACAAATGCGTTTACTAAGACTCAGTGTACTCTTGTCATAGACTTGAATACTGGAGGAGGGAGGTGAAAAGTATGGGTGGTGGGAGGAAAGCAAAGTGCAATCAGGCCAGGTCTGAGTGGGGAACTGGAGGAGGGGGGAAGGCAAGGCTGGAGTGAGGAAGCTGCAGGAACTGCTGAGGATGCAATGAAAGCAGCTGTCCTTCCGTCACCAGGTGACGTCCATCCTGACCTGGGAAATCTCAGGCTCCGTGGGAGTCTGCAGGTCAGGGGCCCTGGGTCACTGCATCGTGCTCAGCATTGCAAGCTCAGCTCTTTGATCAGGACCTAGCACATAGTAGACGCTCAGCAAATACTCTTCATGAGAATCAATACATGAAGAAAAGAACTGTGTGGTCTGAAAGCTTCCGGGTTAAAATTCAAAGACTCTAGGCTCGGAGGAACTTCAGGAAGTCATATAGTTCAACTTGTCTTCAGCTAGCACTTAAACCACACCAAGAAATAGCTTTCGGTAATTTGCTTTTTAGAAATTCCCACATCCTTTCCTCAAAGCATATTTCAGCATCCTTTAAACCTTCCTTCTATGATTTAAGATCATTTTTTTTCTTTCTAATAGAAGCAAAATTTTGCATGCTAATATGTCTTTTGAGGGGATGATGCTGGAGATTGAATACAGGGCCTTGTGCATGCTAAGCACATGCTCTACCACTGAGCTGTATCTCCAACCCCCTGACACATCTTTTAACTTTTCTAAAAGCTTTTTCACACATTTTCTCCCTTTTCTTCATAAGAAACTGCTCAGGAAATGGGACAAATTTATTGTCTTTAGTTTAAGTTATTCACGATTTCTACATCTTAGTTTCTCACTTTTAAAATGGAAAAGGTTTGAGGTATATCCCTGTAAAGTTCAGGCAGATAGGGCTTTCCCAACTCTTCTCCCTTAAAATTGAGTGAAACTTCATGTAAGGTAGTTAGAGACTTGGGTTTTTTTTCGGGAGCCAGTAACGGAGGCAGAGGTGAGACCATCACTCCATTCGCCTCAATCTGATAAGGATGTTTTGCATACTCTACCACCATACTTATTATTCACAAAGGATCACTTAGGCATGGGCTTTGACAAGCCACCCCCATTTCTTTTAAATATGACCTAGGTTTTCTATGTTGAGAGAGCTTTGCTTTTATCACCTTGATTCTTACCTATAAAACTTTTTTATAGTTTCCCAAACTGAATGGGTTGTGCTGTAAGCCCTGAGTGTAAACCCATTCTAAGAATAAAACCAGAAATATCTAATGGCTTTGTTTGATAATTTTCAAAATTTATGTAACTGTTAACTTACTTTTTAAAAAAATGTTGAGTTTCAGCCAATCTTTAACAAAGTAGAAGTTTTCTAATGAGTGTAACTTGTTGTTTTCATCCCTCAGTTTCTAAATTTAAGGTGAAGGGTACACAATATGTCATTCATCTTCTTATCCACCTCTATAGAAGTAAGTTCAATTTATAATTATTCATCCTAAGTCTTCTCCTAAGTACATTTTGTAAGCTGTGTGTAAGGTAGTGCATGCCTGTGATCCTAGTATTTGGGAGGCTGAGACAGGAGCATCGCAGGTATGAGGCTAGCTTGTGGTAACTTAGTGAGATCCTGTTTCAAAATAAAAAATAAGAGCTGGTGTAGCTCAGTGGTAGAGCTAGATTGAACCCCTAGGTTCAATCCCCAGTACCACACACACACACACACACACACACAAAAAAAAAAACCAGCAAAAAAAGCATGAGTTTCAGGGAAGGTATAAAATGAGCGTGAGTAAGGAAAATAATTCAGATTTTCCTTATTGTCATATTTCTTGTGTTAGCATGAAAAATTTGACCTGAAAGGTTAATTTGAAAATACCGGCTTGGAATTAGTAACACTATTTATATTTTAGATGATTCAAGCAAGATAAGTCTGTGAGTTCCAGGAAGATACAGTTTTACATATGTTTAAGACAGGTGTATTCCGAGAGCATTGATTATATTGATACAATTTAGAAGATTAAAGTTCCAAGAAAGGACAACTAGCCTAGTGATGGATTTGCTGATATAGCAGAGATTTGCATGTGTGAATGGGGTTTTGGTCAAATCTCTACCCAGAGAGCAAACAGCCACAACCACCTGAGGAAGCAGTTAGTAGATGGTTAATATACAGCACAAACTGACAGCGCAAACTGCCAACACTTTTTAGCTCCAATAATAAAAGCATTCTAGAAGAAGTTGTCTAGCTTGTCTCATTTTCTAGCATAGGAGTTCCACCTTGAGCATAAGCCCTTTTCCCCCTTTCTTCCTGAGTGGATTCCAACCAAGGACCCCTAACACAGCTGAGGTCCTTCCTTAGTCCTTGGCTCTGGGCCTCAAGGAGAGCTGCAGCTTGAAAAAGAATAACAGAAGTCCTGGTTCTTTATTCTCCTGGTTTGTCCCTGTCACTGTAGAGGCACTTTTAATAGATGTTTCATGTCATGACAGTCCTGAAAGCCTGTGGTAAATTTCCATGCTTTTTGATGAGAACTTTGAAATGCAGAGATGTTAAATAACATTCTCAGATACACAGTCGGAACGTGGTGGGGCCAGGATTTGGACCCTGGTCTTTTTAGCTCCACTTGACCATATGGTCGGAGGAATGACAGGATTGTTCCTTTTTGTTCTGCCGTAGGGGTGGTAGCACCAGGGCTTCAAGGTCAACTAGCAGAAGCAGCGGCTCCCCCAGGCTGTCTGTTCATTTTATATGGAAGCTGCCCTCTGTCTGCTTAAAAGTGGCTATCTTTAGAGTTGGAATAAACAAATAATTCAGTTTTCCACTTCTCTAGTTTTTATGAGTTTAGTATTTTAATAGAATCCCAAAGGCAATTTTATCTGTATTTGTCTATAGCATGAGAGTAAAAGCTCAAGTTTTATTTTCAGGCAGATCTGTATTTGAAATGTCACCCTGATTAAGGGATATTAGGCCAATTATTCTCTGCATTTTAGTAATGACACCTTTCACATAAAGTGGTTATGAGCAATACAGCATGACAGGTAAAGGTACAATGTATGGCACATAGTAGCAACTGAGTCAATTATGATTTTGAAATTATAAATTTAATATTAGTTTGCATTATTGATAGCAATAACAACTCCTATCACTTTTTCATCAGTTTTTTCTTATAACAAAAGATTTCCTAAGAGCACAACTAGTTATTTTATTATTTGTAATGATAATAATTATAGGACTAGCTATTTCTTTATCCTGCCCTATGATGGATTTGGGTGTCTATTAAAATCCTATTAGCCAGAATGTAAATTTTGTAAAACACACTGGGCTGTATATAATTGTTAAACGTGATTCTTGTTCTTTGCATAAAGGCGATACAAATTTTGCTTGCAAAATAGTGACAGCGGTAAGCAAATAATTAGCCACATTGGATTAAATATTTATTAATATTTAATAATTTTTGTGAAAGATTCTCAATTACTACCTCTTACTGTAATATAATAGTTGGACTAATATGCCAACTGTTAAATATAAACTCTGTCAAACGCCACAAATGAAATCGCTTACAGACAACAGGGAATTGTCATGACTTTCACATGGTGTTTTTCTGTTACTACCATGGGTAGATTGATGTCATACCACCTCCTTTGTTTGCCTTCTCTTTGTTAAAGTGCCCTGGCTTCCCCATCACATTCTTCAATGCATAATGGTCCCACACTGTTTTGGCTACAGCTCTCTTGATGGGAAACTGTGTCAAGCTCAGGAGGGATGCAAGGTAGCTTGTGTCTCCTCTTAAAATCTGGATGCTGAACAGTATTCCTTTACTGTTTGCTTCTTAGAGTGCTCATAAAATGATTTGCTGTTTCAGCAACTTGTAGGCCAGTCAGACTGTGATATGAAACCATCAGTTATCACATGGTAATACCCTTTTATTAACCACTGAAATACATCACGACATCTCATGACAACTGGCAATGCCAGATGCTATTAGTGGCCTAATGGTTAATCCGTTTGCACTCTCTTCTACTTAGCTCTTTCTGCATGCTTACTGGTCCTTTTGTGTAAGACATTTTTAAAATGTGTGGGAGCATCCTAACTTTTCAACATCTATTTTGATATACACATATTTATGGGCACTTAGTCTGCTTTTCAAGTTTCGTGCATAGATGCTATTCTTCAAAGTGCTGGCGCTCCCTGAGTTCTGAGCACCTGACTTATGAGCATCCTGTATTTGTTCTCAATTTGCTGTTGGGCTCTTTTCTTCTGACTTTCAAATACTGACCTCTCATCTCCAGCCTGCTTTGACTTCACAAACACATTTTTCTTTAGAGGATGCTGTGTGTGTGTGTGTGTGTGTGTGTGTGTGTGTGTGTGTGTGTGCATGTGCGCACGCGTATATGCGCACATGGCATGATTTGAGACTATCTTTGAAGTTCACAAATATCTTTTGTTTTCATCCATTTCAGATCACAGTCAACACCACTTTGGGTACCCGCCCTCCTATCTCATTTATCCATGCCATTCATTTTAACTCCTCTTTTCTTTCCCTCATTATTCTTGCCTATGTAAAACCTCTTTCCTCTGCCTTCTTGTCCTCTCTTTACTTGTGTATATATCCATTGTTATCCCTCAAATGACAGAAATCATAGCAAAGGGTGAGTAGGAACATCATTATAAAAAAAAATGGGAAGCCATGCGTGGTGGCACATGTCTATAATCCCAATACTTGGGAGGCTGAGACAGGAGGATGTCTGGTTCGAGGCTAGCCTCAGCAACTTAGCAAGGTCCTTAACAACTTAGTGAGACCCCTTTTCAAAATAATAAAAAATAAAGGACTGGGGGTGTAGCTCAGAAGTAGAATGCCCTTGGTTTTAATTCCCAGTATAGAAGAAGAAGAAGAAGAAGAAGAAGAAGAAGAAGAAGAAGAAAGCTCATTAATAAAAAAAAAAGTAGCCTTAATCTGAAAAAATAATTCAAAATTGATGCAGAAAACCTTGAGGATCCTGGAAAATATCCTGAGGGGTTCTCCCCCGAATCCCTAAAACTGTCAATCTATCTCTCCTCTCTAAATAAATTTAATTTTTTTCCTCAAGATCCAGGATGTAATTAATTTATTTTTCTCATCCAATTTTGTATTCTTTCATTGCTTGTCCTGCTTTGCTCTAATTTTCAGGTAAACATGGACTTGTTAAGTTTGTGTGGAACCCTAAGCATTAGTTACTCTGTCTTTACTATAGGCAAATGGCTTCTTACGAAACTTTGGAATATAGAAGCTGAGTGTTTTGTTGGTTGGTGTGGGCCAAATGATCCTAAACACAGGATAGCAAAACATGATAGCAGGGCTATTCTGCCTGTGAAGCATGTATTTAGTTAATTATTATTACATAGTTGAGCATGGACATTTCTAGAATGTCACATTAAATTGTGTCTGTTTTTGAGAGTAGATAATGACACAGAAGGGGATGGATCACAGAAGGCCTGTTGTTTGCCATCTCCGTTTCCCCTTCCTTGCCCATGAATCTACCCTGACTTGGTGTGTGGACATACCTGGCACAGCTTGGACATTATAGGGATCCGAAATCAGGCTGGCAGGCGGAGGGCACAACCTATACCACCCTGCCCACAGAGGTGGACAGGATTTTCCACTCAGAGTGCAGAGAAGAGTTTTCCTTTGTCCTGAGGGAATGAGAATGGGAAGTACACATGGCTCACAGTTTGTTCCATCAAAATGCAGTGGACTTAGAGAGAGAGTGAGATTCTGATCTCCAAGGAAAGAAAAGGAAAAATAAGAAAAAATTAAAAAATATATGAGAATGGCATTTACACCTCACATGATCTCATGTAATTTACTCCAAATTCTTTTTTTTTTTTTTGCAGTACTGGGGATTGAACCCAGGAGCATTCTACTTCTGAGCTATACCCCCAGCCCTATTTTTTGTTCTTTATTTTGAAACAGGGTCTCACTAAGTTGTGGAGGGCCTCACTAAGTAGCTGAGGCTGGCCATGAACCTGTGATCCTCTGGTCTCAGCCTCCCAAGTACTGTGATTACAAGTGTGCGCCACCACACCCAGCTACTCCAAATTCTTATGAGATGAACAGAAAGTATCCTTCCCATTTTCGAGTTGAAGAAACTGAGAGTTAAATTGTTTCTTTAAGAAACTGGGAAGTTAAATTGTTTCTTTAAGGTCGAATAGGTAGTAGGGTTCAACAGATATTGAAACTAAGGAAACATTTGCAGGTTAGACACATGGGGACAAGAGTGGAGAGTTCAATGACTAGGAAAACCATGAAGACATTTTAAAGTGGCCTGTGTTTTCTGATAATCAATTTATAAGTGCCCCACAAAAGTTCTACAAGACATCCTTATGTAGACTATGGTAATATTTGAAATTCCATAAGGTGGAAGTGAGATGAAGGTTTCAAAGGTTTAGACTTATTTTAAAAGCAGAACCAAAAAAAAAATTGAGGTAAATTTAGAATCCTAGAGATTGGGACATCCCCACAAAGTAGTACTTTCATGTCTGGAAAAGAAAAGCTATTTTGGGAATATAAATGGTTGGAAATCAAACATGATGGAGAACCCTCTTTGCTCAATGTTAAATATTCAGGTCCTCTTGACCCTGAGTAATTCAGTTATAGACCCAAATGCCTCATGCCTTTTTCATAATGAACTAAAAGCATGTTTCTGGGTGAATTTTTTTAAAGTATACTTTTATAAAGAACTAGGTTCTTTGTGTAATCATAAAAAAATTCAGACAGAGGGTAAAAAAATGACATCTTTTGTGAATCTTTCCCAGTATCTCTTCAGTCTCCTTGATAAATTCCATTATCACAAAAATGACCTTTCCAGTTCATATCTCTTTTGAGGCTAATGCAATTCCTTGCCATTCTGTTATAATGAAAGTATTACATGGATAACTATCCAGCATTATCTTCCAGAAGGAGAACTAATTTGGGGAGAAAAGAAAGTAGTTTAATATAATATCAGATCTCTCTCATTTTTTTTTTATCCCTGTAGAGACCTACTGGCTAGAACTCAGCAAGTTCATGTACTTGGTAAATAAACTGAGCTCCCTACCTAATGTAAAAGTAATTTTTATTGCCACATACATGGACTGTTGTGTGATTGCTTCCCTTAAAGAAGAGAGACTCAGACAAATTCAAAGGCATAATTCTCTCAACATGCTACAGACACTTCTGCTGAATATTCTTTTTGGAGGCGTGAAAACGGAAAGTATTAAGATCCATGGCACACTTCCTAGAAGCAAGGCAACTTGTGAACATGTACTGCCTGTCTCTACCTGTGAGAAGCATCGGGGCGGTCTGCGTACAGCATAAACACCAATTATATCCTCTTGTTAATTGTGATTTCTTTTGATGTGGCAGCAAAATGCAACCCAGTGCGTGGTGGGAAGAGCAGAGAATAATGATGGGAAGCCTCCTCAGACAGGCTCCGGCACGCAGAAACCTTCAGTGTCTGGTGATCTATAGTGTCGTCACCTGAGAAACTGACCTGATTTTCAGTCCTTCTGTGTCTGGTGAAAATAATAGTGATGGTATAATGGCGAGTTAACATATAGAATGCAGATCCAAACTGTGATATATATTAGAGGCAGGTCACATGGTTTGAGGTCAAGGCCTGTCACATCTTTTGCAGGGGGCCAATTAAATGAGTTTATAAATCCCTGATTGTTCCATCTGACAATAAACGTCTTAGTGTAATTCACTAGAAGAGGTAAAACACTTTGTAAAAATGCCTTTACTATTACACTCCCTGTGAGACAATTAGCTGGCAGAGATTTTAATTGCTATGTTGTGGATATAGAAATTGAGGCTCAGAGATTTTAAGTAGTTTACCTAGGTCATATGTGTGAGCTACAACAATACAAATTGAGTTAAAAAATCTGGAAGGTAGAAGGAAACTGGATAGAACAAGGGACCTATTTAGTCACTCAAACTGGCCTTGTACCTGAAGCTAATGGCTTTGTTAATACATCCTAAATTTTTCTGAATTTAACTATTGGTTAAATTAACTTCATAGAATTATTTAAGCACGAGCTTTTCAATATTATCAAAATATTGAAAAGAGTGTAATATTTAAAAAAGTAGAAAGCAAATGCTTCATTTGGTTTCCTGTGATTGTCAAAATAGCAAAGGTGTTTCAGAGATTTCTCTCATAATCTACCATTGTCATGTTAATGTTCTGGGGTTATACTATTTATGACCCACTGAATAAAAACATTATTAAAATAAATATTTCTTTCTCAATTTGTTGTTTCTTACTTTTTATGCCATTCTGACTGCAATTTTTTTGTTTGTTTTTCTCCTGCACTTTCTACTACTGTTTTTTTTCTTTTTGTTGTTGTTTTTTGGTACTGGGAATTGAGACCAGGGCCATTCTACCTCTGAGTTATACCCCAGGCCTATTTTAATTCTTTATTTTAAAACAGGGTCTCACTAAGTTGCAGAGGGTCTCACTAAGTAGTGGAGGCTGGCAGCGTTCTTTTCTTAAAACTTCTACACATACATTTTGCTTTTGGTCGATTATGGTGGCATTAAGCTCTAACCACTCAGTGGCACTCTGTTTACGATTACCTTCAACATCCCTTCCCAGAGTGGCATATTTCTTTTGGCTGGGATGCTACAGGTTTGGGATTTATAGATCAGAGCCTCTTAAGTCGGTCCTTCAGCTCTTAATGCACACTTTTCATCTGTACTGTCCTTGACACCCCACAGACATCCCATATTGAAATCTTTTTCAGAGTCTCAACCTGCCTGCTAGACTAAACAGAGACAAGGAAACAGGTAATGACAGGACTGAAGTATGGTTTGGGGATCTTGGGAGGAAAAAAGAAAGCAAGAAAAAAAATTTTGATGAACAACATAGTCACCCAAGCTTGTGGAGACTCATCAGAACCTCTCAGTGTTTGGAAGTTTTCCCAAGACTTGCCCTAGTGAGACAGAAAAGACTTATTAGATCATTGTGTCTGCTTCCCCACCTGGGCAGGAAAGAGTCTCCCATACGGAGAACATATGGCTTGGTCTTAGATTAGCAACAAAGAATGTTAGTTGGCAGACAGATGGAGGAGAGGCAGAGGATTGTGTGAGCTCCGCTAGCCTGGACCTCGCAAATGAATTTTAAAAATCACATCCAGTTAGTCGAATTATGAAAATAAACACTGACCAACCTAGGCAGAGGAAGAGGAGCTAAAATTTAGTGAATACATATTACAATCTAAACAGAGCATTTCACAAATCTTTTATTCTAGTCTTTGCCCTCTTTGTTTCACTGTCTTTATTTTACAGTTGAAGAAAGTGAAGTTAGGAAGTTAGGGTCACTTTGCCCAAGGTCGTGGATCTAGTCAACTGGCAAAACCCAGATCCCACCCAGGAATTGTATTTGGAAGTCAGTGCTTTTTGGACATAAAAATGACTTCATATATGGTAACTTTTCACTTACTTTTTCTACTTTTTTTTTTTTTGGTAACATGGATAAAAGAAGTCTCCCTGTCCCTTTATTTAAATTATTCAATTCAATGAACTTGCTACAGGCTGCTGCTTATATTGTTTAATTTAATGGTATTGGGAATACAGAAGTAGGCTTTGGGGAATAGGAATGAGAAAGAGGATATGGAAATAGGGCAGGTATAAAATGATATTACATTATAAATGTTTGCAGTCTTTCTCCCTCAGCCTCACTTCTTAAGAAAGGAAGATTCTTTATGGTTTAGATTGAGAGCTCTCCTTTGTGGATCAGAATCTGAGTGAAAGAGGGGACTGGTTTCTGCCCCCAAAGTAAAGGAGGCGAGAATGCAGTATTTATCCACATCGTGGAGGGAGGGGGTGCATGAAGAGTGGGTGAAGTTGTGAATAAAATTTTGTTTTCCTTCTGCACTTCCAATGCTATGGCATTCTTATTTCTGTCTGTTCATATATTATTTAACTCGTGTTCATAATTCACAACTTTGAAGGTGAAGTTGTTATAAAGATGGTTTGGGAGTTGAGGGAGAGCCTTAGCAGAGCTGGGAGGTGTGTGGAAGATGGAGAGGCCTGTGGGGAAGAGGATGAGAGGGAGTTCACTGTGGCTTATGAACTAGAAATCATTTGATACATTTCAAGAGACTCTAATAAAGACTTGGGATTATATCTACCATCTAAATATTTATCCCATCTATCTTTGTTCCTTTCTATTTTTTTTCTTGCCTTATGTTTATTTAATCAAGGTTTTTCTTTCTTCCTTTTCTTTTCTTCTCTCTCTTTTTTTTTTTCTTGCAATCCTCCTGTCTTGGCCTCCCAAGTACTGGAATTACAGGCGTGAACCACCATGGCCAGCAACAGGCATTCTTGAATTATTAGAATTACTCGAATATTTTTATCACTTTCTGGAGAACATAGAACTGGAACACTTTAACTACTTTTATTACTCTTTCTACAATCTGCCTTTTGTGATATATTATAAAGTATGTTAGTTATCTCTGTATTTAAACCTCCACTTAAAAAGTGTTACTGTTTTGAGCAGTCAAACTTTTATTTAGGATTATGAACACATTTGCCCTTATCGTCTGTCCTTTTCCCTGTATCACCTGTACTTCAGTCTGGTACCATGTGCTTTCATCCCCAAAAACTCCCTTTAGTATCTCTTTGAGTCAGGTCTAACAGAGTGAATTTTCTCAATTGGTTTGTCTGAAAATGATGTAAATTCACTTTTATTTCTGAAAGTCGTGTTCTCTGGGTATAGGATTTCAAGTTGGCAATTATTTTCTTTCATCCCTTTAAGTACAGCCTTCCTCCTTACACAAGGTATACATGTACTGAAACGTTACACAATACCCCATCGATGTCTAGAACTTTTATGTTTTTATGAATCAGTTAAAAATAAATTAAAAAAATAAAATTTGGGTAAGAAGATATGAGAAATAAATGAATAACTAGTATTCCATCGTCTTCTGTCTTCCGTGGTTTCCCTATTTTAAGGCAGTACTGCCCTTCTCCAGCTCCCTTTACCAGTTTTCCTTTATCTTTATTTTTAATCAGTTTTATTACCATGTACCTAGAGGTCGTTTATACTACTGTGGTTAATATAATTTATTGGATCTGTAGCTTGATACTTTCATTAATTTTAAATAATTATCAGTAATATGTCTTTAAATTTTTCATCATGTTTATTCTCTCTTCTCTTTCTGGTCACTAAATTATATGCATTTAGAGTTTTTCACTATTTTAAACTATGTTTCTTTGAGAATTTTTTCATATTTTCCATATTTTTTTCTATCTGTACTTCAATGTGGATATTTTCTATTTACCCATCCTCCAGTCTAGGAACTCTGCTTCAACTGTGTCTTCTCTGCTATTAAACTTATTTATTAAATTAATTTTATTGTTTGTATTTTTCATTTCTAGAATGTTCAATTGATTATCTTGTTTGGCTTCAAGTTCAATGTAGAAATAGTCTATCTTTTTAACTAATAATTGTAGTTGTCCTAACATTTATGTTCAATTCCTCTAGTACTTAGTGCATTTCTGTTTTTTTCCCCTTGTTTTTTAGTCTTTTCATGCATTGCTTCCTGGCCATTTATAGTAACTTTATTTTTAATTAACAAATATTGTCTAGGACAAATCTTAGGGGGACATGGATGGTATCTTCTTCCAGAGAGGACTTGATTTTCTTTTGATAGGTATATATAGTATGGATGAATCACAATGATTCCATTGTGGAACTGGATTTGTGGGCTTGTTTACTTTCTATTTTTCCTTGTGGTGTTGAACCCTGGAGAGTCTCGGTAGAGAGCCTGGGGTGACTCTAAGAGTCTCTCTTCTTTATGAGCACTAACTTAACTTCAGTTTTCATATCCCAAGCTTTTGAAACAGCTACCATCTCTCTTTAGCTTTTTAGCCTCTTATTAGCCTCACATTGGTTGGTTGGATGACCCTCTTTCTGTAGAGCCATAGATTAGCATCTGGCAGGTTATTTTTTGGGGAAATTGCATGTAGAAGGTTGGGCTCACTATTCTGAAGTTTCCTTTTTTTCCCTTGACTTTTTTTTTTTTTGCATGCTGTTTCCTTCATAGCCTAACCACTTTTTGCCTCCTCAGGCAAGTAAGTATGCTCCAACTTCCTACTGACCCTTATTCTTCCATACCTGGATCGAGCAAATGCCTAATGAGAAAAGGTTACATGGATTTAGGCTCATATCAATATGTTCACTTCTTTCTAGAATCATGATCCCTCAAGTCCTGATTCTATTTATTTTCAATGTCACCAAACTGTAATTTTACATTTATGTCTAGGTATTGTAATTGGATTCATTTTACTACATCATAGAAGGAAGGAGAGGTATCCAATAAAAACTGAATAATTATTTGTAATCCTTGCCTATTAATTGTTTTTTGCTCTTACTCTCTCATTCATTCATTCATTCATTCATTCTCCCTCTCTGTCTCTCTCTCCCCTTAAATGGAACACCATATAATAACTGGTCCATGTAGGGGTTTATAAAATTTGAACATTTCACAACTGCCCTTACTGTCATGGTGTCATTTACCAAGATGGAAAGGAATGGCCAGACATGGGGTGGGGAAATTAAGAGTTGATGGTATGCTAAGTTTAAATGTCCACTACACAAGTAAGAGGAAGAGTAGAATTCAGTGGAATCTGTGTGTCTAGAGTTCAGAGGAGGGCTCCAGGGACTCGTCCTGAAATAGATGTCATTTGAAGCTATGGGAGATTGAAACCCCAGTGAAGGGAATGTGGGAGAGTAAAACGGTTGATCCTGAAGTAGAAGAAAAATCAAGGAATTGTATTATTTTAGAAATCCAGTGAAGAAGCTGCTTACCAAACAAGAAGATACTCAGCATTGTCAAATGGTGCTGAAAAACAGTAAAATAAGAATGAAGCCTTCATTGGATTAGTCAATGTGGATGAGCATAGTGACTTTGATGAATGCAGCTTGAAAATAGTTTTGGGGATAAGAGCCTTTTTGGCGTGAAGAAATAAAGGAAGTGAGAACACTGAGACAGAGACTAAAGACAATTATTTTAAAGAGTTTAAAGGGATTTTTGTAAATAAAATGGATTGATATGTGGTGTGTAGGCTATGTAGTCAGGTTTTTTTAGAAGATGGAGTTATTTCAGTTTGCTTGCATGCTAATGGTAATAATCCAGGAGAGAGAGAAAGAGAGAGAGAGAGAGAGAGAGAGAGAGAGAGCAAGCACGCGCACATAAGTGCTCAGAGGAGGACAATCATTGAAACAAAATTCTTCAATAGAAGAAAGAGAATGTGATCCAACAGACAAATATAGGAACTGCACTTTGGTAGGAATATAACAGTTCATCCCAAGAAAGAAATCATTTTTAATTTTTTAAATTACTTTTAGTGAAATAAAACATTGATAAGGGAGAAGATTTGGAGAAGTCTAAGGAGAAAGAAGGACATGTGAAATAAACATTTTGGGGGCAAGAGAATGAATTCATGAGGTGGATGCAATCTTTGAGAATCTATTTGAAATTTGTAGTTGTCAATTTAAAGTGCCACTGTCAACATGGCTATATTTTTTTCTAGTCATGTTCAGTTGCTTGGGCAAGCAAAAATAAGTGGTAAAATTAGTTCTTCCAAAACGAATTGCTTATTGTTAGATGTGGAAAAGGGATAAATGAGCAATAAAATTGAGAGTACCTGTGGGGGAGAGGTTATGATTAAAATGCTGAACCATGGAATTTTTAAGCTGTTTCAATGAGGGGAGGATAAGAACAAGAGGGAGTGAGTGCTGGGAGATGTTAGGGTTATGATATAATTGGTACTGCTGGAGTCAAAGAATCATTGGTGTGTGGAGGAGGACTTCTGGAAATGGCTGGAAAACACTGTAAGTTGTGGTTTAGGATGTGGTGTGCTATTGGGGATTATAAGTTACTGCCTTGACCATGAGACTGGGTGGCAGAGATGGGCTACAGATTAGAAAATTAAATGAAGAAGTTCAAGGAACTGAAATACCTGATGGTTGTTCTGTGCAAACATTGAAATCACTACACATGATTATAGAGGAGTCTGGAGAGAAAAGGAGTAATCCTAGGCTCAAGTCTTGAGTAAGTGAGGAGGGATTTTCTTGGTCTATTTGTGGTGCCATCACAAAATACCATAGACTGGGTAATTAATAAATAATAGAAAGTTATTGCTCACATTCAGGAGGCTGGGAAGTGCTAGATCAAGGTACCAGCAGGTCTGGAGTCTGGGCAGGCACTCTCTGCTTCCAAAATGGTGCTTCATTGTTTTGTCCTCTGGAGGGAAAAGCATTGTGTCCTCACATAGAGGAAGGATGGAAAGGGCAAAAAAGACAAAGGTGCTCTTTCAAACCTTTTTTTATAGGGTCATAAACACATCGGTGAGGGTTCCACTCTCATGATTTAATCATGTTTGATCGAGACCCAACTCTTAGTAATATCACGGTGGTAAGTTCTAACATGTAAATTTTATAGGGGCACATACATGTAAACCATGTCAGGGATGATCAGGAGAAGGAAAGATGACTGTAGTATGTGTGGGGTGGGTGGGTGGAGGAGGCTATGATCTGAAATGAGGTTTTATGAAGTTCTGAGGCTGATCTTGAACCTGCAATCCTCCTGTCTCAGTCTCTCAAGTACTGGGATTACAGGCATGTATCATCATGCCTGACTTGATTTAGGTTTTTAGAAGGGGGAATAATGATCTAGTTAGGGAACAGAGGAGCAAAAATAATGTCCTCATTTTCAGACATGGTAGAATTAAAGAATGGAAGGAACTTTGAGATATTTAGTTGACAGATTATTTTATTAATGGCAGACTAAAAATTCCAGATATGAAAGGCTTCTGCAGTTATGGAAGAGTAAGGAATTGGAATAGATCAGGAGCTATACAAAGCCTCATGAAGAGGATGATTTCATTGGAAGCAATGGCCTGAGGTTTAGGGTTCCTGGTGATGACTGAAATAAGTAGTAGGGATGGAGTCAAGGGTTATATTCAAAATATTTGGTAACAACCAGTATTGCATGGTCCTGACCAGTCAGAATTGCCATCAACTTGTTACAATAGCCCAAAAGCCCATCTATAAATAATAAGAGGTTAGCCCCCCCCCCCAAAATTATTGACCCTTAGGCTGGGTCCTTTTTCTCCTCTCAGAATTGTGGAACCAATAACAACATTGAGCACCAACTGAGCAATGAAGGAACTTTTGTTCTTGGCCATGGAAAGGAGAAATAGGCGATCAAGTTCCCTAGTCTTGGCAGTCAGGAGGTTAGAGATGTGAAAACTAATGAGGAGGAGGCATAGGTTAATAAATGGGAGAGATGTTCATGTATTTTATTATAATGAAGTTAGAGGTTGTCTGGAGGGCACTCTGGGAGTCATTTCAGATGCAGCTGGTTTTAGCTAGCCCACCTGAAGAGGAACTTCTGGCCCCCAAGCATCCTGTCCTAAAAGACAAGCAAGATTAGGACCTTCTGGTGAGGTAAACATTCAGTTAGGCCGCCCAGACAGTACAAGACCAGGGCAGGGTAGCAGTTGTTATCCCAGCGCTGAGCGATGGGGCTGGTTCTCCTGGAGGGTTCTTCCTTGGAACTGCTCCTTAAGGCAGTTTGTTATGGCAACTGAGAATGTGCGATGAGAGAATGCTGGGGGTTTCGTGGGTCCCACCTTCAATTCTCCTAGTACACCTTCACCCATAAATAGCTCCACCATATAGCTGTGATGATTTCTAAAAGAAATGGACTTGGAGTTCAAAGATACAAAGGCAACTCTTGCTCTGTATTTACTAATCGCTTGAGCTTTAGAAAGTAACATAATTGTTCTGGACCTCAGTTCCCTTAACTATAATATGAATGAGATTGGATTCGGATACTTCTGCGGTCCCATTTGGTGGTATGGATTTGAAACACAACTAAAACTTGCTTGTAACCATTTGCTTCATCTACATGTTTCATCCGAGGAGCTATTTCTGCTTTGTCATTTGCACTTAGTCTTTTGATAAATGTTTCTTACATAAAAATGTCTCTAACTACAAACAAGTTATTTTCAGTCTATTTTGTAGTGATTTTCTGATTCTGTAAAGAAAAAAAAGCATACCTTAATTTCCATTTTTCTGTCTCTGAGACTTGTTTAGTCTTCTTCCTATTCACTTTCTCAATCTTTCAATATTTTTAAGGAAAAAATAATTTCTTTTTTTTTTAACTCTTCTGGGAGAATATCACATCTTTGCCAGTTCCTACCTATACATTTTCCTAAAAGCTTTTAAAGTGCTTAACTGTTAAGTGCATTTCAGCTATTCCTAACCTTTTTAAGACTTTTATTTTCTGTTTATAGATTACCTACATTGTGATTAAAATGAAGAAGGAGGAAAAAAATGTGTGTTTTGGGTGGTAGATTTATGCTGTGTCACTTGCTTACACAGTTTCAGGGTCACTGGGTATGTTAATGAAAGCTCATCTTCCCTTAATGCTGGTCATCTTGCTGCTTCTTTCTTATTCCATGGAAAAGTATTTCCTAGTTTAATTATCAGGACTATTATGGATACTAGAGGCGGATGTTCATGTCCAAAAGGAACTAAATGGACTGTATTTGTTATCTGTTGGTTTATGACAGTTTGCTCTAAAGCTTCTCAAAAGGCCATGTTTTGTTTTAAGATGTTTGTGTGCTGGGAATCTGAGCCCTTTTTAGCTGTGTGTGCTGCATCCTGGTCTCTGGGAAGGCTGTTATCAAGGTACGAGCAGGTCTCATCTGAAGGCTGGAATGGAGAAGGGTCCCCACCCGAGATCACCCAGTGCTTGTCAGCAGCCTTCAGTTCCTTTGGCCGTTGTTGTTGGACCGAATGTTAGTTCCTTTCTTTCTGTTCACCACAAGCCACCCTGGTTCTCACCCTGCGACCTTAACATGGCAGCTTTCTTCTACAGAGCATGCAAGCCTAGAAGCCAATATAAAGAATACACTGGGCCGGGCGTGGTGGCGCACGCTTGTAATCCCAGTACTTTGGGAGGCGGAGACCGGAGGATCCGGGTTCGCGGCCAGCCTCAGCTCTCTCTCTCTCTCTTTCTCTCTCTCTCTCTCTCTCTCCCTCTCTCTCTCTATTTAGTGAGGCCCTCCGCAACTTTGTGAGACCCAGTTTCAACATAAAGTATAAAAAATAG
>PVJS01035963.1:0-20712 GCA_004027185.1 Glis glis | reverse complement strand
CCCTCCGCAACTTCGTGAGACCCGGTTTCAAAATAAAGTATAAAAAATAGGGCCGGGGGCACAGCGCGGAGGTAGAATGCCCCTGCGTTCAACCCCCGGTACCGCAAAAAAAAAAAAAATATATATATATTTTTATAAAATATATATTTTTATAAAGTATTTAAAAAATATATATATTTTATAAAATATATATATATCTTGAAGCAAATATATATATATATATATATATTTGCTTCAAGAATGCCCAAGTACTGAAGTTTTAAGAGAAAGTGCTCCAAGAATAAACCTGGATTCTTATCATTGTTTACCATCTGTTACCAGTGGCCAAGGGACCAGCCTTTTCCTTGGGAGTAGGCAGGGCCTGGGTCTAGATATAGGGATCTGGCTGATGTCGGGGATGGGCAGAAGCTACTCTACTGCTACAACAAAGTCTACTCAGCAGATGGACCTTGTCTTCAGGCCACTGCAGCAAGGAACACATGGAAATAACCCAGTGGATCACTTGACTCTAAGGAGGTTCAGTGCAGGGGAGCAGGGTGGGCCAAACAGGAAGGGCATTAAACGAATTTAATGCATGTTCAATGTGCCAAGTATGAAAGAATGTGATATTTTTATGCATCACAATGAGGAAACTGAGGCTTAGAGAAGCGAGAGAAACTAGCACTTGGTGGAGCTGGCCTCCTGCTGCACAACGTGTTTCTCAGACCTTGTGAGAATTGCCAAGGTCATCCGAGAGGTAAGTGAGAAAGTTGAAATTCCAGTCCTGGTTTCTGACTTCATGGCCAGTGCTTCCTCCACTCTGTCTAACTGCCAGCTCCACCTCTACATCATGAAACATCATTTCAGGAATCTACTTGAGCCAGGAGTCACAGGGTGTCTCCTCCTAGGAGACTGGCACTGGCAGCAGGAAGAGCTTTCTGAGGGCAGCGGGGACACACAAGCACAAATGCCATTTTCATCAAAGCATCAGAAAAGCAGCAACTGCCTGATATTTATATGATTTTAGTTGGCTCTAATTTCCAACAATATATTGAATGCAATAAAATGAATACAAACTAAAAAGATAATATTCCTGTTGTCAAAAGAAATGGTGGATTTCGCGATGAAAAAGGAAGGACACAGATCATCCCCTGGAGTGGATTCCTTCATGTTCTATGGCTCTCAGCACCAGGAGACACAGCATGAGCACCACTGTGGCCTTGATGCAGGTCAGGGGACGTGTGCTGGGTTCAGGGCAGTCAATGCTTCAGGAACGATCCCCACCTTTAAAAGGTTTACACTCTAGCTGCGGAGATGGGGCATAGCCAGGAACATAGCAACGGAGGGTGTCAACGCAGATGGGTTCAGGGAAGGGAAGGGAAAGGAAGGCATTCTTTGCCTGAAGACACAAGCTTCCACATCCCAAACCTGGCTTGGTAGGCAGCTAGAGGCCTAGGATTCTTCAGTCAATTCCTTAAATAACATTTTATTTAGCTGCCATGAAATCCACTGTGATTATGAAAGTAAGCAAGCCTCTCTAAGTAATAACAAACAAAAAAAAGAACACTGCTCTTTAATTGATTTTAAATATTCATTTCTTCTTTTAGTTCTTTTAGGGGGCATCATGCCCTATATCCTTCCTTCAATCCCCCCATCTCAATGTGTCAGACATTGAGCTAGGTTCGGGGAATCCGAGGACCAGAGAGGCATAACTGCTGCCTTTAAGTGCACTCTGCCAGGGAACAGCATTGCACTGCTTCCTTCTGTGTCTGTTTGGCAATCATGTCTGGATTATAAATGCCTCCTCAACAGAATGATAAGGCCTCTAAATGGAGTAAGCATCCCAAGCACGCATCCCATCAGTGGTTCCCAAATGTTGAACTGAGTGCAAGAACCTGGAATGCTTGTTTACATGCAGTTTCCGACTCAGGTCTGGGTGGTCAAGACTCTGCATTTCTAATTAGCTCCCAGGTGATGCTGATGTGGCTGGTCCTCTGGCCATACTTAGAAGGGCAAACTTTTATAGCACATCAAGATGACATTGAAGTCTGGACTTTCAAATGCCAGAAAGAGTCACTCCTCTTAAATTCAAGGGTAAATATACCACCACTAAATTCTTTTTTCCCCCTACTTTAGGGACATGGCTTCAAAGGAGCACTTCAGCCTTTAGCTCATACATCGCCAATCTCCCCTTTCCAAAAATGGAGGGTTTAGTCTAGACTTTTATCTATTCCGCAGATGTTCTTCAATTATCTCTCAAGAAAGGCAAAATGTGGCTGCAGAAATCCACTGAGAATGAGGCACGCTTCAGAACAAGGAGAGGGGATCCAGAGCTAATTACCCTAGAAGCCTGCCAGGCTGTGTTCAGAATCCATCATGCTCACATTTGCTGTGTTTTGCAGACCCTCAGAGGCACCTGCAATTAATTCCGGAGGCTACAAGCCACAGGGTACCTAACAGCTTGCGGGTGATTAAGAATGAATGACTAACCTTTCATTTAAAAGGTCCCAGGAAGAGAACGGGGACAAATGCCAGCTATGTTTACATGACTTGTAGTACTTAATGATCATGAACACTCTCATTTATTTTCTGGCAATGCCTCTTTAAAATTTTTCTGTATTTTTAAGTGGTGCCTGTCCTTTGATGCTACAGTTACACACCCTTAATGATACTTTGCAAATAATGGGAAATCTTTTCTAAGATCCAGAAATCCTTGGGTATCATTTTGTTTCACAGGAGAAAAAAAAATTGGCAATTATTTCCACTGTTTGATGCTGGCTCACATTGTATTTTTTAGTAAATGGTGACTTTTTACCTTGTCTAACATTTCTGTATATTTCAAAATGAATGTTATATGATCCTGTTTATGAACTCTGGATTAGTATGCAGTGTCTTGTTCAATTACAAAAGAACCCAGGGCTGCACAGAATGCCAACATCCATCCAATCTCAAAGTCTTTGGGAACTATGCCACTCTCCAAACTGCTTACAGATGTGCCTCTTTTTGGTAAAATACTCCTTTTTGGTGTTTCCTTGGCATGGTCACAAGATTGTCTGGTATTGTCATATTTAATGGTGGAGATAGAGGTGAGTATCACAATGCTTTTTAAAAATCACATTTGGGTGGGATACCATAAGGAAGTTCCCAGGGGATAGAAAAATAGTTTCCTTAAACCACTCCATACTAATAGGCACTGTAGGCTGTCTATCTACAGTGCCAGATGAGAAGATGTGTTTGGTTAGGGCACATCAGGATAAGAAATGAATCATGCTACTCCCAGACAATTATAGAGAGTGCATATGATATAAACCAGAAAAGGCTACATTTTAACCTCCGTGACTGCTACATCACAACCTGTGGCTCCATGGGTTAGGACTCAGTGACAACTGGCCCAGGCCCAGCAAACTTACATCCACAAGAAATTGAAGCATGCTTCCCAGCAGGGTGCACTGAGCTTTCCACATTGCATTAGATAGAATTATGTAACCTGTCAATGGCTGACTCTGGGGTGGAGGGTTTTGTGATGTTTTTTCTTTTTCTTTTTTTTCCCCTTGCATAAATATTTAACTTCTCCATAACATTAGAGTTAGAACTTACTTTCCTGGAATGAAATTCTAAAACAAATTGACAGCCAAATACTCTGTGGAATTTCTAAATGCCAACAGGTTTGTTTCCATTACAGAACACACAGAACTTTTACCTCTCTCACTTTTCTTGGTGTTAACTGCTTCCAAAATGTCTAAGGTCACTGTGCCATGAGGCTCTGGCTCTTGGTTAACAAGGAAGGGGCCAAAAGCATACCAGGAATATTTTCCTACAACCTGAACTTTCAATGTGAAATATGTCTGGCAAGAGATGTTAGAAATTCTTTTTTGATATCACTTGCTACTTAACATGTTTTTACCTGGGTTTCTCAAACCAGTTCCCTATAGAGATACTATCTCTATTTTGGCTTCTTTATGACTAAGGTCTTCAATGGTATCAGAAGTGCCCAGGGCTGAAACCCAATCTCAGAAGGTTACTATCAGAACTTGGTTCAAAGAGAAAGCAGTGTGTGAATACCCTACACGTGTACCTGAGATGCCATCAATAACTATTCAATTAAGATGGGGATGATCTATAGTGGACAACGGGCTTCTTGTTGCCTGATTTCCCTTTTGTCTTTCTTTTGGCAGTGCTGGGGATGCAACCCAGGGTCTCACTCATGCTAGGCCATCCCTCTACCCACTGAGCTATATCCCCAGCCCCCCTTTCATCTTTTTAGTGTAATAGCATCTCCATTTTTTAGACAGTGAATTATCTCTACCTTCTTAGATATCATCTGTTAGGACTTCCAATTATGAGTCAGGTGTGTGACCAAAGCCAGTTCAATCACAGTGAACTTAGAAATTCTGCAGGAACACTTGGTGTGGTGGCTCATGCTTATAGTCCCATTACTTGAGAGGCTGAGACAGGAGGATTGCAGGTTTTAGGCCAGTTTTTGCAATTTAGTCAGACACTCAGCAACTTAGCGAAACTCTGTTTCAAAACGAAAATTAAAAGGGCTGGGGGTGTAGCTTGGAGGTAGAATATCCTTGGGTTTAATCCCCAACACATAAAAAAGGAAGGAAGGAAGGAAGGAAGGAAGGAAGGCATAAGTAGAGTGACTATTTTGAGTGTAGACAGAATCCTCTGCTTTTATTTTTTCATGACTTTGTTTTCTTTCTCTTTCCCATCAAATGTTGTGTTAGGATTAAGATGCTAGTGACTACAATGAGCTGATTAGGTTTTCATTGCTGTATGGGCCTGTGTGTGTGTGTGTGTGTGTGTGTGTACATATTCCCTGGTATGTTGTTACTGAGATTGTAAAATTGAGACAAAAGGAAAAATATAGGACATAGATATTTTATCAATTTGATAAATAAACAATTGGGAGTTATGCATTTGTTCCCTATGGTAAATAACAATATCAATAATAGTAGCAAACCGGGCATGATGGTGCATGCTTATGATCCCAGTACTTGGGAGGCTGAGTCAAGAGAATCGCAGGTTCACAGCCAGCCTCAGCCACTTAGTGAGGCCCTCAACAACTTAGTGAGACCCTGTTTCAAAATTTTAAAAAATAATTTTAAAAAATAATTTAAAAAAATAATAAAATACAGCAGGGGATGTGCTCAGAGGTAGAATGTTCCTGGGTTCAATCCCCAGTACCATACAAACACACTTAAAAAAAATAGTAGCAAGCATTTCTTGAATACTTTCTATATAGGGAATAGTTGACCTTCCATATCCACAAGTTCTGCATTCATGGATTCAACCAGCGTTAAATTGAAAATATTTAAGAAAATAATTACATCTACACTGAGTATATACAGAATTTTTTCTTGTCATTATTCCCCAAACAATACAGTATAACAACTGTTTACATTGTATTAGGCATTATAAGCAATCTAGAAATGAATTAAAGTTCATGGGAAGATTACATAGGTTATTTATTATTATTATTATTATTATTATTACTGTACTAGGGATTGAACCCAGGGCATTCTACCTCTGAGCTATACCCCCATCCTTGTTTTATTTTTCTTTTGAAAACAGGGTCTCACTAAGTTGTGGAGAGCATTGCTAAGTTACTGAGGCTGGCTGCGAACCTGCAATCCTCCTGTCTCAGCCTCCCAAGTACTGAGATTACAAGAGTGTGCCACCACACCTGGCTTACATAGTAATTACACCATTATGTATAAGGGACTTGAACATCCATAGATTTTAGTATTCTTGAGGGATCCAGGAAACTATTCTCCATGGAGACTGAGGGACAACTGTACTATGTAAAGTGCTTTATGTAAACTAACTCATTTTGTCTTTAAATCTATTCAGAAGGTAGCTGTGTGGTAAATCAGTTCTGGGAGGAGGGAAGGGAGCTCCACTGTATACAGAATTTGCCAATTTCTGTGGCATAAATATTCCCACCTTGGATTTCTACCAACCAATAGCTTCAACACCAGCTTACAAATTCTTTGCATATTTAACAATCAGTTCTTGGAAGCAGGTAAAATACAACCCAGTATACTTCTGGAGGAACCTGAGTCAGAGAAGAGCTATGCAGCTTGCCCAAATCCAGCAGTTTGTAAAGCCAGGATAGTCCTATTCCCAAGCCCACAGTCTCAATCTCTGTATTCCTTTCCAACCTTGGGACAGGTTTTCACTGTGTCGTTTGAGAAAAACATGTGGGAACACAAAGGCAATTCAAATATCCTTTGCATACACATAAATTATGATTGTTTAGTTTTTTTTTTTTTTCGGTACTGGGGATTGAATGCAGGGGCGTTTTACCTCCGCGCTACGCCCCCGGCCCTATTTTTTTATGCTTTATTTTTTGAAACCGGTTCTCACGAGGTTGCAGAGGGCCTCACTAGGTAGAGAGAGAGAGAGAGAGAGAGAGAGAGAGAGAGAGAGAGGAGAGAAGAGAGAGATAAATCGTGTGCACGCGCGCGTGCGCCTGCGCATATGCACTGAGGTTGGCTGTGAACTCGGATCCTCCTGTCTCCGCCTCCCAAAGTACTGGGATTACAAGAGTACCCCACCACTCCCGGCTGATTGTTTAGTTTTTAAAGGGCACTGGAATCATTTTCATTCCATGGGCAAAGATCTATATTAAATATGACACTTGTACCAACCTCTTTGAGGAAGAGTTGCCAAGCTCTTCTGCACAGAATATCTTACAGATAGCCTCGCCTAGAGCATGTCTGGGAATGTTAATGAAAATTGAAGAAATGATTTAAAAAGAATGAAGCATTAATGAACAGTGATCTATCAGCATTTTTCAGCCCAAAACTCTGTACTAATTCATATTTTGCCATATTCCTTACTCTTACTACAAGTATTTCCAAGAAGTTTAAGAAATTTATGTGTGGTTCATGAGCCTATGAAAAACACTGAGTTCTAACAATGGATTTAAAATCATATATGTATGTGTGCATAAATGCCAAATATTCCCATACTATAGAAAATTAAGTAAACTATAACTGGTGAGATGTGACACCAGTTCTATTACATCACTCATGCAGGCTTCACTACAAAGTCTTTCTTGGCTCACACGTGGAAGATTTTGCATATCTTGTTTACTATTTCATTCCAAGCCCAAAGCCACACAAAGAAAAATTGATAACAATTGTAAACATTAGATAATAGGCATCTTTGCACAGCAGAGCCACCAAAGTTCATGAGATAATGGGCATGCAAGCGCTTTGGGAAAGTCAAGGCACTACACAAATGGGAGGAGTTACTATTGAGTTAAAAAAAATTCCCAAAGGTGAAATTTCTAAAAAGCTCAATTTATACACAATATTTTCAAACTACAAATGTATAACAAACAGAGCAGACACTTCCTTGCTAAATATATGTGACAGAAGAGCTAATAACTAATGTGGCCCTAGGAGCTATATGTTTTGTGTGTATTTTATTTTATTTATTTATTTTTTGGGGTACTAGGGATTGAACTGAAGCATTCTACCTCTGAGCCACACTCCACCCATTTATATTTTTTTTTATTTTTAAACAGGGTCTTGCTAAGTTGCTGAGGCTAGCCTCGAGCCTGCAATCCTCCTGTCTCAGCCTCCCATGTATTGGGATTACAGGTATATGCCACCATGCCCGGCTTGTGTGTATTTTAAAAAGCATAATTTTAGTTGTTAAGAAACAACTAAAGTGTGGTGGTGCACGCTTGTAATCCCAGTACTTTGGGAGGCGGAGACCGGAGGATGCGGGTTCGCGGCCAGCCTCAGCGCTCTCTCTCTCTCTTTCTCTCCCTGTCTCTCTCTCTCTCTCTCTCTCTCTCTCTCTCTCTACTTAGTGAGACCCTCCGCAACTTCATGAGACCCGGTTTCAAAATAAAGCATAAAAAAAAAATAGGGCTGGGGGTGTAGCGCGGAGGTAGAATGCCCCTGCGTTCAATCCCCAGTACCGCAAAAAAAAAAAAAAAGAAACTCCATCACCCTTGTATCTCCTGCCAAAGGTATTAAAGAAAAATTTCTCCATTGAAAATAAGGTAAAATTTTAATGTGTGAATATTTATGTAAACTCTTACATTTTAAAAACCTCACACCACTAAGAAATTATTATTAACTTTAGGTAGAATAATGGTATTGAAAAAAATTTTCAAATGATTTTTCTGTTGGAGTTATATAATAAGATATTTATAGATGAATTAATATGATGGATGTCTGAGATTTGCTTCAAAAGGGATGTGGGGGGCATAGATGAAATGAGAATGGCCATATTTTTGATAACTGTCGAAGCTCTGCTGATGATGCGTGGAAGAATTCTATATATGTTTGAAGCTTTCCATAATAAAAGTTTAAGAAAATGCACCTCATTGAAACATTTGCAACATTTTTAAGGGATGAACAAAAGAGTACAGGGAGAATTCATTGACAAAATATCTACTTCACTGTCTCATTTTTGATCCTTCTAGTGCAGTCCACTCCCACATTGCTACCAGAATTATATTTCTAAAATTAAATTAGTTCATGGTCCCTTGGGCAGGATGTAGAGGCAAATACATAAAGAACTGTGTACATGTATGTTTTTTAACACAATGAATCTCACTATGATTTATAATCACAATGCGCCAATAAAATAATTTAAAAATAAATTCAATGAAAACAACAACAACAACAAAACCTCTTTTGAGTCCCCACCACTTAAGGATATAGTTTGTGATTCTTCTGTGACCTCACAGCACGGTCTCAGTCTCTTCCAAAAATTTTCCATATAGTATGAATCTTTTCTGCTTCCATGTTTTTATCACCCACAAGACTATGAGATCCACAAGGATGGGAAGCATGTCTTTTTATCTTTCTGTTAGTGCTTGACACTTCTATAGCATATGGTATGAGCTCAATAAATTTTAGGTGCATGCAACACAGATTATATAAAAGCAAGTGTTTAAACCAATGAAACTACAACAGGAAATTAGTGCTAAACAGTTTGTGTTTAGAAGTTTTGTTTTGTTGTGCTTTAACCCTTCTAAATAATGCATGAAAATAATTTATATCAAAACTAAAATTAAGGATTCCAAGATGGCGACTGAGGGAGACACCACATCGCGATTTGTCCGAGATGCTGATCTCAATTGCTGTGAAAGCAGCTTCTTGACAAGAGAAGAAAAGCAGAGAAAAATTGAACTAAACAACAAAAAATTTGAGATGGAATCGAAGCCAGAAGCCAGAACAGAGGACAGTAAAGAGCTCCAAGCGCCTTACCTAGGGAATGGTGGTGGCGGCAGTGGTGGCGCCACCACCATCTTGGCCAGGTCACGTCGGTGGCTGCCAGCATTGCAGCTTCCGCAGACCACCAGCAGGAAAGCCAGCAAACTGTTGTAAATCCAGCAACTGCAGAGCATCAGCAAGGAGGGTGAGCAGAGGATCACTCTACACTCGATAGAGGCCTGGATGATGGCAGTAGCAGCAGCGGCAGCGCCATCTTTGCCAGGCCAAGCTGGTGGCTAACGGCATTGCAGCTTCCACAGACCACCAACAGAGAAGTCAGTGACCTGTTGTAAGTCCAGCAACTGCAGAACACCAGCAACGAAAGTGAGCAGCAACTCACTCCATGCTCTACAGAGACCCGAATGACAGCGGCAGTGGCGGCGCCATTTTGGCCTGGCCTTGCTGGCAGCTGCCAGCATTGCAGGTTCCACAGGCTTCCAGTAGAGAGGCTGGCGAACTGTTGTGGGTTCGGGAACTGTGGATCATCAACGGCGAAGGCAGGCGGTGGCTTGCTCCATGCTCACCCAGAGGCCTGACCAGGGTCTGCGGCAGTGGCTGACCCCACCCCCTCCCCAGAGATTAAGTGCAGTGCTCAACGAGACCCAGGGGAAGATCGCCCAGTGCGGGCACAGGGATTTGTGTGACAAGTAATGACTCGCGGGGTCTGAGACTTTGTGGATCACCCCTGTGGAGGTGGGAGTGGGGTCTGCTGTAAGACACAGCAGAAGCACGGATAAGCAGAGAGCCCCCGGTGACATTCGGGCGAGACAGATCTACAGCCCACAGGTCGCAGGGCCCTTGCAAGTTTTCCAGGGATTGCCACAGGACACACAGTCATGGTACCTGGGGAAAAATAAGACCAACCCAGCATTCTCTGTGGAAAATGCAGAGTTCCCTGTTTGCACAGAGTAAAGTCAAAATGACAACCGCTGCTTCTGTAGGTCCAAGAGAGACACAGGTCCCACGCTGGTGACACCTGCCATATTTGTAGACAGAAACGTAGGGACAGGCCCAGTGGAGAAAGCAAAGACGCACGCTTGCAGTGGGAGGGGCACCAGCGGCAGTGGGTGCCCTGCAGGACACAAACTGACCAGCTCAGACCTCTGAGTCGACTCCCTATTATGGAGGCGACAGGTGCCTGGACCTTAACACCTGAAACCCATCAACATCACCATTGCAGCGGGCAGAAGGAACCCTAGAGTAACTGCAACACAGTACTGATGATCTACAGGCAGAACAACAGTGGGAGGATACTGGACATAGATTTCAAAGTCTGTTTTAAAGGGTAATAAACATACAACAAAGAGCTGAGAATAACCATTCTGTAAAGGCTATTCACCTTTAAGGCTCACATAGAAGCAAATATCTACCTCCAGAATAATATACTATAAAGGGAGAGAGATTAGACATAGGAAACCTACAGAGTGAGAGAGAGGTACAAAAAGCAACAAAGATATAAATGTAAGAAACCTGAAATCATGAGAAGGAAGAATAGTAAAGAAACAATGAGTGCCCACAACTCCACAACATCAGAACCCAACAACACAGAAGTGCAAAGATTGCCAGAAGGACAATTCAGAACTTTAATAGTAGAAATGATACAGGATCACTGAAAAGAATTCAGAGAGAGCCTGAAAGGAATGAAGGATCAAATAAACAAAGAATGTGGCACCCTGGACAGGAATCAAAAAGAAGCTCTGAAGGAAGTGAAGGATGCAATAATTGAAATGAAGGCATAAGTACAAACTATCAACAATAGAATAGATCACATGGACAACAGAATCTCAGTCTTAGAAGATGACCACTCCAAAAATGAACACATATAATTTAGAGAAACAATTCGACAGCATTAATTGGACATTGAAGAGATCTTGGCCAATCTTAAAAGAGCAAAACTAAGAATAATAGGCATAGAAGAGGAAATAGAAGCTGAAACCAAAGGAATCAATAGTCTTTTCAGAGTAGTAATATTAGAAATTTTCAAAACATAGAAACAGAGGTCGACACACAGGAAACATATAGAACCCCCAAATAGACAAGATCAGAGAGAGGTTCACCATACCACATAATAATCAAATTGACTAATGTAGAGGCCAAGGAGAGAATCTTAAAGGCAGTGACAGTAAAAGACCAAGTAGCATTCAGAGGCAAACCTGATAAGAATCACTCCAGACTTTTCAAACCAAGTCATGAAAGCCAGGAGGGCCTGGAGTGACATATTCCAAACTCTGAAAGAAAACAACTTCCATCCAAGATTTATCTACCTAGCAAAGATATCTATCAAATTTGACAGGGAAATAAAAACCTTCCATGACAAATAAGCTAAAAGACTTTATGTCTTCCAAACCAGCACTAGAGAAAATACTCAAAGAGATTAATTACAATGAAGAAAGAATAGAGAAATGCCAGAATCAGAGAAACAATGATTTATAGCAAATGAAAAACTAGGCAAAAAAGAAGAAACAATACCTCAAACAGAAATTAAAACTCAAAATGTTAGGAATTAAAAATCATCTCTCAGTAACCAGTCTGAATATAAATGCCCTCAACTCCTCAATGAAACGACATAAAGTGGTAAAATGGACTAAAAATCATAATCCATCTATATTCTGCCTTCAAGAAACACACCTTACAAATAAAGGTGAACGGATGGAGCAAGGTAATTCACACTAATGGAACTCGAAAACAAGCAGGAGTAGAAACTATGATATCAGACAAATTAGACTTCAAAACTTAACTTATCAGAAGAGACAAAGAAGGTCATTTCTTACTGGTAAAAGGAACAATCCAGCAAGAGGATATAACAATAGTCAACATTTATGCCCCAAACATAGATGCAACCACTTTCATAAAAGAAATTATTCATGATATTAAGTCACACATAGATCCCAATACAATAATATTGGAAGACTTCAACACCCCTCTCACACCACTAGATCTATCTTCAAGACAAAAGGTCAGTAAAGATACCATAGACCTAAGGAACACCATAAACCAAATGGACCTACTAGACACATACAGAATATTCCATCCAACTACAGCTGAATTCACATTTTTTTCAGCTACTCATGGTACCTTCTCTAAAATAGACCATATCCTAGGCCAAAACATGAGTACTAGCAAATTAAAAAAATGTGATATAATCCCCTGCATCTTTTCAGACCATAATGGAATGAAACTAGAAAACAACTATAAGAAGACCCAGAGGAACCTCATAAACACGTGGAGACTGAACACCACACTGCTGAATGAGGAATGGGTCACAGAGGAAATAAGGGGAGAAATTAAGAAAGTCCTAGAAACAAACAAAAACAGATAGAACATATCAAAAACTCTGAGACACTCTGAAGGCAGTATCAAGAGGAAAATTCATAGCACTGAGGGCTCACATAAGAAGAACAGAATATCAGCAAATAAATAATGACACACCTCAAAGCCCTTGAAAAACAGGAACAGTCTAACCCCAAAGTCAGTAGAAGAAAGGCAATTATTAAAATCAGAGCAGAAATCAATGAAATAGAGAATAAAAATACAAAAAATCAACAAAACCAAAAGCTGGTTTCTCAAAAAAATAAACAAGATAGCTAAACCACTAGCCAACCTAACCAAAAGAAAGAGAGAATCAACCCAAGTTACTAAAATAAGAGATGAAAAAGGTGGTATTACCACCAACAGCACAGAAATCCAGAGGATTATCAGAAACTACTTTGAAAAACTATGCTCCAACAAAATGGAAAACCTAGAAGATATTGACAGATTTCTAGACACATACAACCTTCCCAAATTGAATCAAGAAGATAGAGAAAAATTAAACTAACCAATAACAATCAAAGAGATTGAAGCAGAAATAAAGAGCCTACCATCAAAGAAAAGCCCAGGACCAGATGGTTTCCCAGGTGAATTTCATAAAACCTTTATAGAAGAACTAATCCTAATACTCCTTGATCTATTCTGTGGAATAGAAAGAAACAGAACTCTTCCAAATACATTATATGAAGCCAACATCATATTAATACCAAAACCAAATAAAGACAGCTTAAGAAAACGTACAGGCCTACATCATTGATGAACTTAAATGCAAAACTTCTAAACAAAATACTACCAACATGTATTCCAAACCATATCAAGAAAATCATACACCATGACTAAGTCGGGTTCATCCCAGGGATGCAAGGCTGGTTCAACATACCAAAAACAATCCGTGTAATCCACCACATAACCAGAACTAAAGACAAAAATCACATGGTCATTCCAATAGATGCTGAAAAAGCATTTGACAAAATCCAGCACCCATTCATGATAAAAACACTGCAGAAAATAGGAATTGAAGGAACATACCTCAACATCATAAAGGCAATATACAATAGGCCCACAGACAATATCATATTGAATGGGGATAAACTACGAGAGTTCCCCTTAAAAACAGGAACAAGACAAGGATGTCCACTATCACCACTCCTTTTCAATATAGTACTAGAGACTCTAGCCAGAGCAATAAGGCAAGAGAAGGAAATCAAAGGAGTGCAAATAGGAAAAGAAGAACTGAAACTATCTTTATTTGCAGATGACATAATATTATAAGTATAAAACCCATCAAGCTCAACCAAAAGGCTTATAGAACTGATCAACAAATTCAGCAAAGTGTCTGGATACAAAATTAATCTTAAAAAATCAGAAGCTTTTCTGTATGATAAACATAAATCCACTGAAAAAGAAATCCAGAAATCATTTCCACTCACAACATCCCCCCAAACAATAAAATACTTAGGAATAAACCTAACCAAGGAGGTAAAAGACCTCTACAAGGAAAATTATAAAACATTGAAAAAAGAAATTGAAGAAGATCTTAGAAGATGGAAAGATCTCCCATGCTCTTGGATAGGCAGAATAAATATAAAAAAAAAGCCATTCTTCCAAAAATGATCTACAGATTCAATACAATACCCATTCAATTACCAAGGTCATTCTTCACAGCCATAGAAAAATCAGTCCTTAAATTCACTTGGAACAACAAAAAACCCAGAATAGCCAAAGTAGTTCTCAGCAACAAGAACCATGCAGGAGGCATCCCAGTACCTGACTTGAAACTATACTACAGAATCATAGTAATAAAAACAGCATTTTATTGGCACAAAAGCAGACACATAGACCAATGGAGCAGAATAGAACACTCAGCAACAAATCCACACACAGCCAATTGATTTTTGACAAAGGAGCCAAAAACATATACCCGAAAAAAGATAGCCTCTTCAACAAATGATGTTGGCAAAACTGTTTAACCACAGGCAAGAAAATGGAAATAAACCCCACTTTCTCACCCTGCATAAGAGTCGATTTAAAATGGATCAAAGACCTGGAAATTAGACAAGAGACCTTGCAGCTATCTGAAGAAGGCAGAGCTCCAACTCTTCAACTAGGCCCAGGCAAAAACTTCCTCAACAAGACCCCAAAAGCACAAGAAGTTAAAAATAGGATCGATACATGGGATTCCATTAAACTAAAGGGCTTCTGAGCAGCAAAGGAAACTATCAAAAACCTCGACAGAGAGCTGACAGAATGGGAGAAGATTTTTGCCAGCTACTCCTCTGATAGAGGACTAATATCTAGAATATACAGAGAACTCAAGAAACTCACTGCTAAAAAAACAAACAACCCAATCAAAAAATGGGCAAGTGAACTAAATAGACACTTCACACAAGAAGAAATACAAATGGCCAATAAATGTATGAAAAAATGTTCAACATCATTATCAGTCAGAGAGATGCAAATCAAAACTACCCTGAGATTTCACCTAACCCCAATTAGAATGCCAATCATTAAAAACACAAACAACAACAAATGCTGGCAAGGATGTGGAGAAGTAGGAACTCTAATACACTGTTGGTGAGATTGCAAATTAGTGCAACCACTTTGGAAAACAGTGTGGAGGATCCTCAGAAGATTGGGAATGAGCTTACCATATGACACAGCAATACCACTTCTAGGTATCTACCCACAAGAATGGAAACCAAACTACCAAACTAATGCATGCATATCTATGTTTATAGCTGCACAATTCACAATTGCCAAACTTTGGAACCAGCCAAGGTGTCCATTGACAGACGAATGGATCACAAAACTATGGGATATATACACAGTGGAATTTTATGCAGCCATAAAGAAGAACAAAATTACAACATTTGCAGGGAAATGGATGAAATTAGAGAACATTTTGCTAAGTGAGATTAGTTAGTCACAAAAAGTGAAAAGTCGGATGCTGTCCTTAATATGTGGAAGCTAGGGAGAATAGGGCATAGGAGGGAGTCCAGACAAAGATGGAGAAAACCTTAAATGAGTAAAGAAGGCAACCTAACTGAGGGAAATGAGAGGGGGGAGAGGGCAACACTCTAATGCACAGGATGTACATACACACACTTATCAAAGTGAACTACTCTGCTGAGCATGAGAAGGAGGGAAGGAAGGGGCAAGGGATGGGGGTAGGAAGTGGGGGAGGGCTAATTGACCGATGTGTGCTTGTATACTTCTACCACCCAGAAACCCATCAAGATGTATGATTACAATGCACCAATAAGTAAATAAATAAAAATTTAAAAAAGCAAATAAAAAACCTAAAGGTAAAACAATACTAAAGCTAACAAAAGTGTATTTTATAGAGGGGAGGCTAGTAGATTAGAGGACAGGAACTAGGAGGAGGCAGGAGGAGAGGGGAAAGGAGGGGTACTGGGGAATAAAATTGACCAAATTATGTAAAGTGATGTTAAGTGCATGTAATGAATATGTCACGATGAATTCCACTATTATGCATAATTTAATGCACTAATGAAAATACAAAAAAGTATATTTTAGTTGGAAAATGCACAGGTGACTAAATTGTACAAGACTTCTTTGGTACAATTAGATATGCGCATCCAAATCACACTTAACTACTGGTTGAGCATCTCCAATCCAAAAATCCAAAGTCTGAAATGCTCTAAAATCCTACACTTTTTGGACATGGACATGACACCAAAGGAGAGAAGTTCCACATCTGATCTCATGTGGCAAGTTCTAGTCAAAATGCAAACCCACTGAAAATATCATACAAATTATCCTCAGACTATGTGTATACGGTGCAGATAAAACATAAATTAGATATTTTTATTAATACATTATGATTATAAAATCATAAATGAATTTTATGTTTATATACTGGGGTCCTATTCTCAGGGTATCTCATTATATATGTGTATATATCTGGACATCTGAAAAAAAACCCAAATCTGAAACATCTCAAGTCCCAATCATTTTGGTTAAGGGTTACTTAACCTGTATTAGAAATGTGCCATGTGCAACAGATAGTATCCTGGTAAAGACTGGCTTTGAGAAACATTGACTTTGAGAAACACTGACATTCTGTTTCTACGGGTATTTAAATTACTTCCATAATAAAAGACTTAGAGCATATAATTTAGCCAGAAAAATGTCTCAGAGGCATGACGCCTTAGCCTTTAAAGTCCCTATTTCTTAACATGGAAAACTGTTAACAACTTTAAATGACACTCCTCCAGGGCCTGGTGACAGAAGCATATGTTCAGTCTCCCTACTCAAAACTCTTCCCATGACATCTGTAGTCACAAGTTCTGCTCCCTGATCAGGGTTAATCTCTCCTATGCCATTGAAATCATTTTTTCCCCTCTCACTCATGTTTTCAAAATGTTTTCTTTCTCCTGTTTCCTTCCTTGCAGCCTAAAACCATTTGCACAATTCTGCCTGGTAACAATGCATCTCCTTTGACCTCTGCCCAAATCTATAGATAGCCAAGATCTTTGAAAAGACAATAGATATTTCCTCACTCAATTTTCTCTGCCTTCTACCACCCTACTTCTCTGGCATTTAATCCTCAGAACATCCCTTTGAGAGATGTGCTGTTTTGATTCCATTTTACTGGGGGGAGCTCTTACCTCTACCAGGATGTAAACTCCATGAACAGAAGCTTCGTGCCCTACTTACTGCTTCCCCCACCCCAAGAAAATCTAAAAGTATCTCAGTCAATGCTCAATGAATATTTATGGAACCAAATCAGCATCTAAATGATTGGCAAAGCTTTTGAGAGGAAATCTAAGGAAGAAAATCCAAGTTCGATGATCTTGACCCATTTAGAGATGTAATAGTGTACATCAAACTTAACAAATTACTTAACTCAAAGTCATCCCAACTTAAAGGTCTGCCACCAGTTAGAGGTCATTTTGATAGGCAGCAACTAAAAATTTATCCGTGATCACTCAGAAAGCTCTGGTCTAACATGCCCCACATCAATATTACTAACCTTGAAAGCATTCAGGAAAAAGGACCCCAAGTTGTCATTTTTCCCCCTTTATTACAGAGGTATTCTGAAATAGGAAAACAAATAAGTGAGGGTAGCTCTTGCATAAGTAAGGTAGCTCTTAGCTTCATAAATATCAGTGACAATTGTTAAAAAGTGTTATTTTTTTCTCTCTTCAAGTTCAACTCATCAGTTGAATCAGGTGATTCAACTGATTCAAATAAGTAAGGTAGCTCTTACCTTCACATATTAGTCTAAGAAAGTACATGTATTTTAATATTAAACTTTTATCAACTTCCTCTTCCATTTTTGTTTCAATATAAACTAGTATTTTAAAATTTTCTCCGATAAAGTATTAAAAATCACATAGTGATATTTTTCACTTTTGAATAATTCTGCTTTAAATTTTATTTCATTGATGGAAAAATATTTGATTTATTTATGTATAGAATTTATTCATAATTAGTAAATTATCTACCCTAAACAACTATAAATTAAGTACTATAAATATTTGCACCCTGTGGCATAGAAGACAAAAAGGAAGGATATGGCTGTATATGAAGGCGCCACTACCAATCTCAGTAACATCTACGGGGAGGGAGAAGCGGGGAGCAGGGTGGGTGTGGAAGGAAATACACCAAGTGCTGTGTGCACATATGTTTATCACTTTGAACCTCACTATGATATATAATTATAATGCACTAATAAAAGTATTAAAAACAGGAAATGAACTTAGTTCATGGGGCTGTAAAAGCTAATTCGCAAAATTAGTTTTGGTGTGCATCATCCTATTTAAAAAATTCTGCCCAATTTTTCTTTTGCCCCATGCTGAGCCAGGAATTGGGAGATTGAGAGATAAAGACAAAACAGAGGGGTCCCTTCCATGATGGTCTTGAGGTTTCATGATATAATACTTCAGTATGTCTAAAAGGTCTCAAAACACCTGGAGCCAAACCCCATTTCAGATGTGTAAAAATCATCTAAAATGTAGCACAGTGAGGAATATCTGTGAATGCAAATATTTTCCTTTGGTCAGCTGAAAACTGGGACATGGATTCTCAGAACTGGACAGAAAATTCATCACATAAGAAAGCCATGAACTTCCTCTCATTTGATTTTATTTTACAGGCCCCTCTGCTCTCTACCACCCTTAACCTTCCACCTGATTCAACTGATGAGTTGAACTTGAAGAGAGAAAAAAAATAACACTTTTTAACAATTGTCACTGATATTTATGAAGCAATCAGGGTGAGTAATTGAGACTCTAGAGCATTCCTTCAGGAAAGCCAGCACACAGAGTGTATCTTCAGCTGCAGTGTTCAAGGGGATATTTTTCTTGCTAGTCACTGGAACAGTTGTTTGGGAATTTCCCTGTGGTTGCTAGAGTGAATGATTTTGGCAAGAAAAATACATGAAACTTTTCAACCTTTCCCCTCCCCCATAAGTCAACTGTACCTCAGTAAAGTACAAGGTGAGCAAGAAGTAAGACTGAGTTTATTCATGGACAAATGATTCAGATAGCTGGGCTTTCCTTCCTGAGTTTCTTACTTGCAGACAGGGAGTTTCAGTGGCAAAATAACAACAATGATAAAAACACATGTTACTGGTCTCACACTCAATGCCTCTGCTTTCCCAAGACAATTCTATTCCATTCTGGAATGTAATTCCTCAGAAGGAGGCCAGGTTGGTTATGTGATGGTATGCACCCACCTTCCATTCCTCCTACCATCCCCACCCAAAGTTCTTAATGATGGCCACGTCCCCCCCAATGCTCACTACTCATTTTTTTCTTTCATTCAACAAATGTTTTGTTAAGTATCCACTATGTACCAGGCATGATGTAAGGTGTTGAGATTTATCATAGTGAGGAAAAATGGACAAGGGTTATAGTCTCTTGGGTACATTAGTCAACATCTAACACGAGTAACAGGATAAACTGAGGTAAACGCTGAGGAGAAACACAGTACTACAGTCACTTGCAAAAAGGGAGCAGATATGGACAGAGCTCAGGGAGCTACACCTGAAGGATGAGTTAACCAGGTAGAAGATTTAAGTCCAGAGAGGGAACCACATATGCAAAGGCCATGTGCCAAGAGGAGCTTAGCCCTATAGAGAAACTGAAAGGAGTACAAAGTAGCATTAGAGTGAGAGAGAGAGAGAGAGAGAGAGAGAGAGAGAGAGAGGAAAGAAAGTTAGTTTAGTTATTAGGACTAATACATGAGTTTGGCTAGGTTTCAAGATACAAAATCAACATACAAAAGTCAATAGTATTTCTATACACTAGCAATGAACCATCCAAAAAAGAAAAATAAGAAAACAATTTCATTTACAAGAGCATCAAAAAGAACAAAATACTTAAAAGTAAATTTAACAAAAGAAGTACAAGATCTGTACCTTGAAAACTACGAAACACTGTTGAAAGAAAAATCAAAGGAGACATAAATTAATGGGAAAGCATCCCATGTTCATGAATTGGAAGTTTTAATATTCAGATGGTAATACTCCCCAAACTACAGATTCAACATAATCCCTATCAGCATCTCAGATTGTTTCTTGTAAAAATTGACTAGGTTGATTTGATCTTAAAATTTACATGGAAATTAGGACACAGAATGGCCAAAATGATCTTGAGAATGAAAAACAAAACAGAAGACACTCTTCCCAAGGTCAGAACTGACTATGAAGCTGATAATCAAGACAATCTGCAGCTGGTATGAGGACAGACATGTAGATCAATGGAATAGCATTGAGAGTCCAGAAATAAACACGTTTGCCTTTATTGATTAATTGATTTCTGACAAGGGTGCCAAGACCATTAAAAGCAAAGAATAATCTTTTTAATAAACTGTGCCAGAACAGGTGGATAGCCACATGCAAAAGATTGAAATTAAATGCATACCTCATACCATATAAAAGTTAACTCAAAATATATTATTGGCCTTAATGTAAGATCTAAAACTATGAAGCTCTTAGAAGAAAACATAAGAATAATCTTCTTGGCCTTGGATTAGGCAAGGACTACTTAGATATGACACCAAATTCACAAGTAGCCGGGGGTGGTGGCGCACGCTTGTAATCCCAGTACTTTGGGAGGCGGAGACTGGAGGATCCGGGTTCGCGGCCAGCCTCAGCTCTCTCTCTCTCTCTCTCTCTCTCTCTCTCTCCCTGTCTCTCTCTCTCTCT
>PVJS01035962.1:0-20712 GCA_004027185.1 Glis glis | reverse complement strand
CCTCCCCTCCTCCTTTCTTCTCTTCCCCTTCTCTCCCCTCCTTTTCCTTCCCCTCTCCTTCCTTCCTTCCTTCCTCCTCCTTGTATGCATGTGTGTGGTACTAGGGATTGAACACAGGGGGATTCTACCTCTGAGCTCTACCCCCAGCCCTATTTTATTTTGAAACAGGGTCTCACTAAGTTACTGTGCAGTGACCTTGAACCTGCAATCCTCCTGTCTCAACTTCCCAAGTACTGTGATTACAGACACGTGCCACTGCACCTGGCAAAAACACAAGAGTTTTAATTTCACATTCTTTCTCCATTTCACTTTCTTCTTCAAAACAGGAATTCATTATAGAATTTCCTTTATACTCAGATTTGAGGTTCTTTCATAATGGATAACTTTTAACACCCTATCTTTCTCCCCACAACTCATTAGCATGTGTCTTCTACTTCTAGGGTTTCCTCTATCCTATGCAAAGGATAGCTTTTTCTCCTCATTGCTCTGGGTTGTGCTTTTGGCCTTCATTGGTATGTCTTGCTTCTCCATTTCTAATTTGTACTTCCAGGCACATTTTTTGATACCTCTTCCATGAAGTCTTTCCTGTCTGTCCGTCAACTGACAGTAATCTAGGATGTCATTGACAAATACTTATTGTAAAAATGAAAATACCTTATATAATTTAGTTCTTTTAAAAGAATGAATAGTAATATGCTGATGCAGAAAGAATACTTGATATGCAATAACATTTTCAATATACCTACTCTCTAAAAATTCTCAATATTTATCCATATAAAAGTAAGAGAATTATACTTAATACAGTTCCTAATATATTTACAGAAATCATTGACCTACGACAAAACCAAAATATAATTATGCAACTAAAATGATTTTTTCAAATACTTTTATATGTAATCTTTTTCTGTAGCTCTTAGAGAAAAGATGTACTCCAGTATAAATTTGTTGAAAACTTCTACAGTATGTTGAAAGAAATGTATAATAGACAAAATTAATAAACACTTCCGTGGACATTATGCAAAAATAAATAAATGTAAGGATTAAAAAAAGAAATAATAGCTATTTTAATAAATTATTTGTGTATTCCAGACACTGTGCTAAGCATTTAGTATACATCATCTCATTTGATTTCTCATTATCATTATTTTGCTGGTGAGGAAGCTGAGTTTCAGAGAGTATATAGCTTACCTCAGTCCACATATGTAATCAGCAGATTGGGGTTGGGGGATTTCTAACCCAAAGTTTTTAAACTTTGCAGCCCATCTTTATTGCAAACCTAAAGATGAGGGTGAAAAGTTCTTAGGACAAAAAGATATGGATTGAAAACAGCTAGGTCTGTGCCTAGAGTTCTGAGCTCAGGTATGTTTTCAATGCTGGAAAAACCACTCAGTTATGGTTATCTACAATAACAGATGGGCATATAAACCCAGTACTTAGCCCAAACCCTGTGTCTCCATAAACATTTTTTTCTGTTTACATAAAGCTGCCCAATAGAGCAATTTTCTTTTTTTTTCGCATGGCCCCAACTGTTCAATTAACACCTGACCAGGTAGCAAATTCAGAGGATTAGGTGAATGGGAAGATAGTCATGCTCAAAATAGATAATCAATTAGTAGAATATTCTGGCTATTGGTTAAAAATAAACAATGAGAACTGTGGAGCTAGATTCAATCAAGTCTGAAAGTGAACATGTTGAGTCCAAAATAAAATCACTAATTTTAGAGGTAGGACAATTCTTACTGTTTATATAATTCTCTTTTTAGATTCAATATTTAAAATCTTATATGCATGTATGTTTATATGTATTTGTTTTTCAGTATTACTAAGATATAATTGACAAATTTATATGTATTTACAATACATTATTTATATTTACAGTATATGCTGCATTTTGATATATGCATACATTGTGAAATGATTAAATCAAATTAATTAACATATCCAACACCTGTGTATACTTACCATTTTTGTATATGAGAACATTTAAGGTATATCTCAGCAAATTTCAAGTATGTAATATATTATTATAAATCATTATGTTATGCAATAGATATCCAGAAGTTATTTATTCTCACTTAAACTTTGTATCCTTTGACCAACATTTCCCCATCTGCTGCTTTCTTCCAAGCCCCTGGAAACCACCATTCTATTCTTTTTCTATGAAATTAACATTTTTGGATTCCATATGTAAGTAACATCATAAGATATTTGTTTTTCTGTGCTTGACTTAATTCACCTATCATAGTGTACTCCAAATTTCTCCATGTTGTCACATATTACAGGATTTCTTTCTTTTTAAGGCTGAGTAATATTCCATTGTATATACCACATATTTTTTATCCCTTCATCTATTGATGTACACTGAGGTTGGTTACGTATTTCAGCTATCATGAATATTTCTGTAATGAACAGGGGAGTGCAAATATCTTTCCAACATCCTGATTTCATTTTTGTTGGCTATATATAGAGAAATGGAATTGTTAGGTCTTATGGAATTTCTATTTTAATTTTTGGAGGAAGCTCAATACTGTCTGAAGTAATGCCTGTATTAGTTTATATTCCCACCAATAATGTACAAGTATTTTCTTTTCTCAAGAATCTCTAACACTTTGTATCTGTTGTCTTTTTGATAATGGAAATTCTAACTGGTGAAGTCATATCTCATTGTGGTTATTATTTTTATTTCCCTGAAAATTAGTAATGTTGAGAATTTTTCATATACTTTGGTCATTTGTATGTCTTTTTTGAGAAATGTTTATGTGCCCATTTTAATATTGTGTTGTTCTCTTGCTGTTGAGTTGTTTGATTTTCTTATAAATCTTGGGTATCTGCCTCTTATCAGGCATATACTTTACAAATACTTTTATCAGATTCCACAGGTTGTCTCTTCACTCCTTTGCTTTACAGGTGCTTTTAAGTTTGAAGCAACAAACTTTTGCTTTAAAGCAATAGACTTTTGTCTATTTTTGGTTTTGTTGCCTGTGCTTTTGGAGTCAAATTCAAAAAAATAATTGCCCACATTACTATCAAGATGATGCTTCTCTGTATTTTCTTCTAGAACTTTTCCCATTTTAAGACTTATGCTTAAGTTTTTAATCCATTTGGACTTGATTTTTGTATATAGTATCAAATAAGAATCTAATTTTATTCTTATATATGTGGATATCAAATTTTACCAACACACTTAAAGAAACTCTTTTCCCCATTGTTTGTTCTTGGCACCTTTATTGAAGATTAATTGACTAAAAATGGGGGCAGATTTATTTTTGCACTCTCTATATGTTCCATTGGTCCACATGTTTGTTTTTATGCCAGTACCATGCTGTTTCAACTAGTATAGTTTTGTAATATACTTTGAAATCAAGTTTTGTGATGCCTTCAGTTTTGTTCATTTTGCTCAAGATTGCTCTGAATATTTGGGGCTCTTCTGGTTCTAAATGAAGATTAGGATTGTTCTATCCCTGTGAAAAATGCCATTGGAATTTTGATATGGGTTGTACTTTAGATAGATTTAGATAGTATTAATATTATAATAATACGGATTCTTCCAATCCATGAATATGGAAAGTCTTTCCATGTATTTGTGTATTCTATTTTTTTCAACAATCTATTTATTTATTTATTTATATTTGCAGTACTGGGGATTGAACCCAGGGAATTCTACCTCCAAGCTATACCCCCAGCCCTATTTTTTATTCTTTATTTTGAAACAGGGTCTCACTAAGTTGTAGAGGGCCTCACTAAGTAGCTGAGGCTGGCTGCAAACCTGCAATCCTCCTGTCTCAACCTCCCAAGCACTAGGATTACAAGCGTGTGCCACCACACTGAACTCTATTTTTTATACTTTTATTGGTGGATTGTAATTATACATCATAGTGAGTTTCAAAGTGATACAAACACACGTGCACACATCCCTTCAGGTACCACCTAACTACTCACCCCTCCCCATATAGAATAGTGAGATTTATGGTGATACTTTCATACATGGGCATAGCATAATTTGATTTGTTTTGTTTTCTTCAGTTCTTCATTTTCCTCTCCCCAATCCTTCCCCTCCTATTTCCTTCCACTATTCTGATCACTCACCTCAATTATCTAAAATCCCTTTGGTTTCCAATTTTCTCTCTAGTTTCCACATATGAGAGAAAACATTCGACCCTTGACTTTCTGAGACTAGCTGATCTCACTTAACCTAATATTCTCTAGTTCCATCCAGTTTCCTGCAAATGACATGATCTTGTTCTCCTTCATGACTGAGTAAAATTTCTTTGTGTATATAGACCACATTTTCATTATACATTCATTTGTTGATGGACACCTAGATTGGTTCCATAAGTTGGCTATTGTGAATCATGCTGCTATAAACATGAATATGCATGTATTACTATAGTATTCTGACTTTAATACTTTTGGAAAAATACCTAGGACTGGTATAGCTGAATAATATGGTGATTCCATTCCTGGTCTTTTGACAAACCTCTATACTAATTTCCATAGTGGCTGTATTAATTTGCAATCCCACCAACAGTGTATAAGAGTTCCTATTTCCCTACATCCTCACTAGCATTTATTATTGCTTGTATTCTTAATGATTACCATTTGAACTGGAGTTAGATGGAATCTCAGTGTAGTTTTCATATGCATTTCCCTGATTGCTAATGATGTTTAACACTTTTCATATATTTATTGGCCATTTTCATTTATTTTTGAGAAGTTTCTATTCAGTTCAATTGCTCATTTTTTGATTGGGTTATTTGCAATGTTTCATAGCTTTCATGTGCAGATTTTTTTATTTCTGTGTTTAAACTTATTCCTAAGTATATTAGACTTTATTTTTGAAGCTACTGTAAATGCAATTGTTTTCCTGATTCATTTTTTGGTAGTTTATTGTTAGTGTATAGAAATACCACTGATTTTTGTTTGTTAATTCTATATCCTGCAATTTATTTGTATATTAGTTATAACCTTTTTTGGTGGAATCCTAGGGTTTTCTATATATAAGATCATGTCACTAGCAAACAGAGATGATTTTACTACTTCTTTTATAATGTGGATGCCTTTCATTATTTTTTCCTTGATTAATTGTTCTGACTATGATTTTGGGCACAAAATTGAATAGAGTAAGAATGGACATCCTGACTTTAGAGGAAAAACTTCAGCTTTTCATCACTGAGATATGAAGATGGCTATAGGCTTAATCAATATGGCCCTTTTGAAATTGAGGTACATGTCTTTCATACCTAATTTGTTGAGAGTTTTTTATTATGGAATTGTTGAATTTTTTAAAAAATGTTGGCATTTATTGAGATGACTATATGATTGTTTTTCTCATTCTGTTACTGTAGTCTTGCAGATTTATTAATTTGCATATGTATTTCCATCCTTGCTCTTTCAGGGATAAATCCCATTTGACTATGGTGTATGATCCTATTAATGTGATGATAATTTAGTTTTTTTTTTTTTTGAGGTACCAGGGATAGAACCCAGGGGTGTTCTACCTCTGCGCTACACCCCCGGCCCTATTTTTTTATGCTTTATTTTGAAACTGGGTCTCATGAAGTTGCGGAGGGCCTCACTAGGTAGAGAGAGAGAGACAGGGAGAGAGAGAGAGAGAGAGAGAGAGAGAGAGAGAGAACTGAGGCTGACCGCGAACCCGGATCCTCCGGTCTCCGCCTCCCAAAGTACTGGGATTACAAGCATGCGCCACCACACCTGGCTGATAATTTAGTTTTGCTAATTTTTGTGAGGATTTTTTCCTGTACATTTATCAAGGATATTGCCCAGGAATTTTCTTTTCTTACAGTGTCATTTCTTAGTATGGCAGGGTAATGCTGGCCTCATAAAATGAGTTTGGAAATGTTCCTTCCTCTTTAATTTTGCAAGAGTTTAGTAACATTGGCATTAATTCTTTGCATTTTTAGTATAATTCATCCTTGAAGACATCTAGTCCTAGGCATTTATTTTTTGGGAGGTTTTTGATTACTAATTGAATTTCTTCATTATTTGTCTGCTCAAGTTTTCTACTTCATGTTTCTAGTCTTGGAAGGTTGTATGTTTCTAGGAATTTATCCATATTTTCTTGGTTACTCAATATGTTATCAAATAACTGTTCAGAGTAGTCTCTTGTTATCTTTGATATTTATGTGGCATCAATTGTAATGTTTTATGTTTCACTTACAATTTTATTTGAGTTTTTTCTCTTTGTCTTAGATTAGCAGAAAGTTTGTCAACTTTATCCTTTTAAAAGACAATCTGTTAGCATCATTGATGTTTTCTCTTGTTTTTATGCTGTCCATTTTATTTCTGCTCTGATTCTCTTATTCCTTCCTTCTGCTGACTTTGGGTTTAGTTTGTTCTGTTTTTATAGTTCCTTGGTGTGCAACATTAAATTGTTTATTTAAGATCTTTCTTTTTTGATATGGGCATTTATCACTATTAACTTTATTCTTAGACCTGCTTTTCTGCATCACATAGATTTTGGTGTGTTGAAATTCCATTTTAATTAATCTCAAGACATTTTTAAATTTCCCTTTCATCCTTTAACCCATTGGATATCCAGGAGTGTGTTTACTTCCACATATCTGTGAATTGTTCAATTTTCTTCCTATTACCAATTTCTAGTTTCACATCTGCGATTAGATACCTGATATGATTTCAGTCTTTGAAAATTTGTTAAGATTATTTTGTTTTGTAATATTCTTTTCTGTTATAGAAAACAGAAACTTTATGCATTTGAAAAGAATATGTAGTGTACTACTCTTGGATAGACTGTTTAGGATATATCTGTTAGGTCTATTTGGTCAATAGTGTTATTCAAAGTCTGTTGTTTTCTTATTGATTTTCTGTAGGGACAATCTATCCATTATTGAAAATGGGGTATTAAATTCTCCTACCTACATAGACATTTTTTAAAAGAAGACATGCGAATGGCCGACAGCATATGAATAATGCTCAACATCATTAATACTCAGGGAAATACAAATTAAAATCACCTGAGATATCATCTGGCAACTGTTGGAAAGGCAATTATAAAAAATATATTAGATGATAAGTATTGGGAGAGTGTTATTAAAAAAAGGAATCCTCACACACTATTGGTGGAAATGAAAATTACATATTTATTATGATAATTGTATGGAAATTCCTCAAAAATTAGAAATTGGACTACCATGCGATACAGTGATTCTATTACTGAATACGTATCCAAAGGAAATGGTATCAGTATGTCAAAGAGATATGTGCACTCCTGTTTATTGAAGCATTATTCACAATATTAATGATATGGGATCAATCTAAATGTCCATCAATGAATGAATGAATTTTAAAATATGTGCTATAATACACAACAAAATACTATTCAGCCATAAAAATAAGGAAGTCTTGTCCTGTCACAACATGCATAAGCCTGGAGGACATTGTTTAGTGAAATATGCCAGGTACAGAGAAATGAGTGCTATCTGATCTTGCTCTTATGTGTAATAAAAAAAGTTGATCTTAAAGCAGTAGACAGTAAAATGTTAGTTATCATGGGCTATATATTTGGAAAACAAATTTAAGTAGATGTTGCTCAAAATGTCAATTAAAAAGAAGCAATCACTTCAGTAGTTCTATTGTACACATGGTAACTATAGTTAACAATAGGTTAGGCTGAAAAATGCTGAGTGGAGGTAAAGTGTTTTCAACACAAAAATTATAGCTATGTGAGCTAATGAGTATGTTAATTTTCTATATTTAGTCCTTCTACAATGTATATATACCTCAAAACAGTATGATATATATGGTAAATACATGTAATTATATCTATGAAATTTTTTAAAAATAGTATGATTTATGCAGTATTAGTGTATTCTCATTTGTATTCCTTCCTTCCTTCCCTTCTACTCTCCCTCCCTTCCTTCCTTCTTTCTTTGTTCCAGGGATTGAACTCAGGATCATTTTTACCTATGAGATACATCCCTAGCCCTATTTTATTTTTTGTTTTGAAACAGGATTTCACTAAGTTGCTGAGGCCCTTGCTAAATTGCTGAAGCTGGCCATTAATCTGCAATCCTCCTGTCTCGGACTCCCAAGTACTGGGATTCCAGGCATGTGCCACCATGCCTGGCTCATTTGACTATATTCTTACCTTTACAGTGAATTTTATAATTGATGCTTCAAAATAAAAAAATTAAAAAATAAGGCTGAGGGTGTAGCTCAGAGGCAGAATGCCCCTGGGTTCAATCCCCAGTAACACATACACACACACACACACACACACACACACACACACACACACACACATACACATATACACATGTGCCCATGCTAAGAGTTGATATGTTTTCATGTTGTTAGTTGTATTCTTTATTACAACTTCAATTATTCTCTTTAAAGCTAGGAGTGAGCTCAGCATGTGCTTAACATGCATAAGGTCCTGGGTTTAATCCCCAGCATCAGCATCAAAGAACTCTCTTTAGCATTTCTTTTAAGGCAAATCTAGTGTTGGTGAATTGCTACTATTTTTATTTTTCTGGGAAAGTCCTTACCTCACCTTCACCTTTGAAGGACAACTCTTCTTGGAGTAGTATTCTTGCTTGGTAGTTACTTGTTCCTTTTAGTATTTTGAATATGTCAGCTCACTCTCTCTTGGCCTGCAAGGTTTCTGCTTAGAATGTACTGATATGAAGATTCCCTGGTATAGAAACAGCTTTTATCTTGCTGCTTTTAAAATTCTCTTTCACTTTTGATAGTCTGATTATAATGTGTCTTGGTAAAGATCTCTATGTTTAATCTGTTGGAGTCGTTGGGTTTCATGAATCTGGATGTTCATACCCCACTCTGGATTTGGGAAATTATTTGTCATTGTTTCTTGAAATAAATTTTCTTTCCTTTTCTACTTCTCAGCCATTTCTGGTATTCCCATAATAGATATATTGGTTCAATTGATGGTGTCCAATAATTCCCACTGGCTTTCTTCACTTTTTGTCATCCTTTTTTCTTATTATTTCTCTGAATGGGTAATTTCAGATGTCCTATCTTTATGTACACTGATTCTTTCTTTTGCTTGATCAAGAATCGTGTTAAAGTTTTCCATAACAAAATTTTCATTTTAGTCATTGTGGTTTTTAGCTCCAGAATTAGTTTCCTTCTAAAGAAAAAAATTCTTTCTGCTGAACTTCTCATTTTGTGTAATGTTTTCCTGATTTAGTTTAATTGACCTTCTATTTTCTCTAATGTCTATTGGTATTTTGTAAGATAATTATTTTGAATTTTATGTCAGGCAGTTCATACAGCCCTATTTTTTGAAGTCCATTTCTGATCATTTATTTTGTTATTTTGGTGGTTTCATGCTTCCCTGATTATTCATCATCCTTGTGGACTTTCATTTGTGTCAGCACAATTGCAAAGGTAAACACTTGCCTTACTCTTTATGGACCAGCTTCTTCAGGAAATGCCCTTCACCAGTCAGCCTACACAGAGGAGCCTAGAGCCTGTGTCTATAGGAGTCTGCTTGAAAGTAGGGTCCATCGGGGCTGACCTGGTACTGGGAAGACCTGAAACCTGTAGCTGTAGGTACTAGCCTAGTGCGGGGAAAGGTCAGGAGTCTGAGTCTTCTGGGGCCATCATGCATATTGGGGTCACAGGGGATGGCCTGACATTGGGGTTGGTTGAAAGGCTCAGTCTATAAGTGCTATCCTGGACTCTGGGGCCACAGTGGTGGTCTGACACCAGGTTTCACTGGGGCAGGCTTGAAGCTTGGTCTAAGGCAAGGCCAATTGCTTATTTTATATTTTACTATCCTTCCTCCATGGAGAGGCTCTCTCTCTTTCTCTTTGTGCTGTGTTGCCTGGGGTTGGAAGAGTGCCACGGTTTGCTCCAGTTGGAATGTGTCCTCCAAGGGCTCATGTGTTGGGAGCTGGGTCCCCAGTGTGATGGTATTAAGAGGTGATGTGACCTTAAGTGGTGGAGCCTCCTGGGAGGTCATTAGATCATTAGGGACACTGCCTTCTGAAGTAATTAAGGTAGTTTTTATGAGACCCTGAGTTAGTTCTCATGAGAGTTCATTGTTATAAAGTAACAACCCTGAATCCTCCTTGTTCTCTGGCTTCCTGTCTTGCTATGTGATTTCTCCTTCACATGAGGTCATGCCATGATGATGTCTGCCCTTTGACCCTCACCAGAGGCTCAACTATGGAGGCACCCAATTTTGGACTTTCAGCATCCAAAATTGAAAGCTAAATAAGCCATTTTTATTTTTTTCCATCTCTTCTGAGTGCCTAACTTCAGAATTTTGTTATAACAACAGAAAATGGACTAATAATACATGTTGGTAATGTGATTATGTCCTTCCTACCTTTATCAATGTGCCTTACCTTATGACTGTGTTATCACCTGCTTTTCTTAGGTTTGTGAAGATATTTTCACATATGAATTGTTGTTCAAATTGATATTTCTGTGAGGGAACCCGTGATGGAAATCTTAGTCTGCCATCTTGCGTATATCACTTCTCCAGATCTAGATTTAATTTTTTGAAGAAAGATTTTATTTTCAAATAAAAGCAGTTTTATTTTATAACAAAATTGAGAGGAAGGTCCAGTAATATGCCATATACTTTTTGTCTTCAAACTTGCTTAGCCTCCCCCATTATCTACATCTACCACCAGCATGGTACATTTGTTAGAACTACCGAAGCCACATGACACATCATTATCACCAAAAAAACCCATAGCTTACCTCTGGGTTCACTATTGATTTTGTATATGATAGTAAAGGAAATGTCTTTTAAATAGGTTAGGGTGAGTTGTCTATTTAATAGAAGGGGTAAATGTTCTTTGTGTACCAATTATATTTTAAATAATTAAAATGCAGATGATAATTTTTAAAATTATAGAACTAATTTTCTATTGAAAGTTAAATGAATTTTTCTTTTAAATTGCTCTTTTTTAAACATATGCATTTTATATGTACATGTATATATGCACATACAAAATCTTATAACAAAACTTTTCTCATGAGTTTATATTTCTATAACAAACTTTTATATGCACAATGCCTTTTAATGCTCCTTGGATTTATTTGTTTTATATATTCATTCTCCTTTCTAAAATAAAAAATATAAGCTTTAGCTTTAAGTATTTATATTTGTAGTATTGAAATGGACCATAGAGATTGCTTATAGCTCCCCAGCTTTAATTCCATTATTCTTATTTCTATGTTATGCTCCTTGAGAATATCCATCCACACACATATAAAAAAATACATAACCAGGTTTTCTTTTCTTCTCAGTGAAAGCCCACCATATGTGTATTATTATGTCATTCCAAGGTCATTGATTCTTACCAAATGCCTCATTTTGTCACTAATTGATTGATTTCTCATATGCCTTTTCAGAAAAAAAATTCTCCCTTACTTATATTTAAAGGCAATTCTTATCACTCTTTTTATTTTGAATTTTTGCTACTAGATAGTATATATGAATTCAACATTCTTTAGAAATGATTTTCAAACCCTTTACCTTCTCTGCAGGCAGTTTTTTGTCAAAATTCCTCCTAAGATTTGGTACTCAGAATAAATGTAGCCATTCATCTTCATTCATTTGTTTCATTTTTTTGTTCATGACAATGAAAATGTATTTCAAATATTTTGAATTATTTTCTATTGGTGATACTAAGACCATGTCAGGAACCATATAACAACCTTGTGTTGAATTTCAGGCCAAATAAGACTTTTAGAATATTCTCCATACTATAGCCAGGGCTGGTGGCATCTGTAACGCAGTAATTGGGAAGCTGAGATAGGAGGATTGCAGGTGCAAGGACAGCCTCACAAAATAGTGAGACTCTCATCACCCTAGTGAGACCCTGTTCAAAAGAAAAATAAAATAGGGCTGGGAGTGTATCTCGAAAGTAGAATTCCCCTGGGTTAGTTTTTTAATAGAAATAAGATTTTACATTTATTTTTATTACTTTTACGTTTTATATTACTTTCACATTTCTTTTTACATTAGTTTTATCTTGTAACTTTTATCAGGATTTATATCAGAACATGTGTGTTATAGCAGGAAGAAAATCTATAACAGAAAACTATTATTTGAGCACAAGTTTAATATTTTTCTTATGTATTACATATTATCAGGGCAATAGCTACTATTTTTTTGGTACCACATGATTCGTCAATTGTATTCTCTTAATTAAATCTTCATTAATTTTTAAAATAAAACAGTTGCTATCATCTCCATTTTATAGTTGTGAAAGCTGAAACATAATTTAAGTGACTATTCCAGGCTTTAATTGGTTAATTAGTGGAATTCTAATCTCAATCTGGAATTATTTCATTCTAAACTTGTGTGGACTTCAAAAGAACTCAAATAAGTGCTTTAGTGTGCCAGTTATGTCAACAGTCTAGTGTTTTTTAGGCATTAGCTAAATTATCCAATGATCAATATATTATAAACTTTTGAAGGAAAATTGTTTTTGTTTCAGAAAATACTTAGAGTAATTGAAGTTCTGATGTTGCTTGGCAGGATTTCTGAATTATTTTGATGCCTATTTGTTACATCAGTTTTAATTCATTTTTCCTCAGGCATACACTTAGCCTACTTAGAGAGTACAGAGTGTTTGTCTTTGAGAAATACCGCTGGGTACATGTGTCCTTTTGCTTAGTGTAATCTATACTTAAAGAGCTTAATTCAAAGGAATTTAAGTCAAGTGATATTTGTCATGTCTGCTGAAGGTCAGGTCATCACCAGAGTTGAATTTTTCTTCTGGAAGAGACCTAGGTATCCTTGCTCAGTGAGATCTGAAGTGATTTTCCCATCCAACTTGAAACATACTTCCAACAAAGACCAAGCCAAACATCCAGTAGTCACAAATTTTTGCTAAGATAACATTTTATAATAGTCTTTGGTTGAATAATACATTTATAACCTCAAAGCATAAACTCCACCTGAAATTTAATTATAAAAAGCAATATACTGAAAAGGAAGAATTGCTCGCCAACTAAATTTTGAGGATATATAGTTACTTCTAACTTTTCGAAGAGTTGGAAAGGGTGAAAAAGAAGAAAGAAGGGAAGCACTGGAGGGGGTCTTTTATCAATTTGCTTCCTACCATTTTATAAGAAAGAAAAACTAGTTTTGATTTACTTTCTGAACTATTCCATAACATAGTCATAAAAAACAGAGCTGTAATTGTCAACGTGCATTGACAATGCCTGTGGGCATTGAAACTAGTATGACTCTTTGGATGATATCACCAATATAAATTCAATTGATTTAAAAACTAATAAAATTAATAAAAATTGTGTCAGACTCAAATCTTTTTAAGCAACAAGGATACAGGGAATTTAGAAAAATTCTAGTGCTTTTTAATTTAAAAGGTAAATAGCTAGTTTCTAAAAAGTATTTTATTAAAGATCTGGCCTGGGTAGTGTGAGTTTATAGAGAAAGAGAAAAATAAATTTGCTTAAACTCACAACTCACTTGATCTTTTGTAGAAGTCATAATTTTATTACCAAAATATCTTCACCTTCTTCAGTCACTTGTCTTACTAGTTACTGTTGTGGTTATCTGCTAAGCATAAATAAAACGGAAATTATTGCATGAAATTCAATGTGGGAAATTTCAGAGGAGCAGGTCCTCTTTTCTGGTTGTTATCAACTGGTTCATTCATCTGGGGATTGGAGGGCCCTCTTCTAAGTTGATCTGCTCACATGGGTTGCGTGGTGGTGCTGGCTGTTGTAAACAAGCTCGGCTGGGGCTGAGTGTAGGGGGAACCTTAGCTTCTCTCCATGTGGGTCTCATTATGTGGGCTTCTGTACCCATATATATTCACAGATTGGTACCGGGGTTTCAAGAGCAAGTATTGAAGGGACAAAAGTGACAGCTGTCAATATCTTAAGGCCTTGGCCCAGAAACTGGCAAAGCATCCATTGTACTATATTATTCTGTTGTTGCTCAGTCACTTAGGTCATATTTAATAGGATGGTATATGAGCCTCATTTCTTGATGGAAAGATTATCAAATAATTTCCAGGTTAATTTTTAAAATGACCAAAACTAATTTGCATTTCTTCTTTTATGATATTTTATTTTATTGGTACATTGTCGTCATACGTCTTGATGAGGTTCAGAGTGGTAGAGGCATTCCACAAACATGGTGCACTTGCTCCTTTCCAAGATCTCCCCCAAATCCTATCTTACTATCCTTGAATTCTTTGGGTAAAAGGTTTTTTCTTGATCTGAAGACCTGTAAACTAAAGAGATAATTGATCTTCACCCACGCCCATTCCCAACATGGCAGAACATCATTGTATAACTGGGACAGATACTCCAACTCAAGAGGGGGAAGTAAAAGATACCCTGTAGTCACTGGTCCAAAGTAATTCTGAAATTCATCCAATCCTATTCCTAATCTTTATGTCTGATGTTCCTTTCCCCCGGGGCATCCTACCTCCGAGCTCCACCCCCAGCCCTATTTTTTATTCTTTATTTGGAAACAGGGTCTCACTAAGTTGTGGAGGCCTCACTAAGTACCTGAGGCTGGCTGTGAACCTGGATCCTCCTGTCTATGCCTCCCAAGTACTGGGATTACAGCGTGCGCCACCACGCCCGGCCTCTGGTGTTCCTTTCTGAGGATGATTCTCCACAAGTCTTGGCTCTCTCTCTTGAAATTGTTTCACCATTTAAATTATCATTCCTTTTCCATAAAATACAGCCTGTGTTTGAAGCTGAGTATTATTTAAAGGTGAGATTTCTTTGGGGAATTTATGGGAACTCTACTGTATAATGGAGAAGTACACTTAAGGTGTGCTGTATCTGACTGAAAAGTGAGATATGAGGCATCATTTTCGATTTCCTGAGGTTTTAGTAAAGGATCTCATTGTCTTATAGTTTTTACCTTTAGCTTGAGATATTTTCTTACTTTGAGAATATTTTGTCATCTGAAGATTCTTTAAATATAGAGTTTTATGCTTGGACTTAGTGATTCCTGTGTCCTTTATATTCAACAAGTGGTTTTTAGTTTATCTCTCTTCTTCCACATTTTAACATGGTCATCAGGGAGAATTCAGGAGGCAATTGAATTATCTTTCTGAAAAATCTTATAATTAGATATATTTCGTATGTTGTACATTATTGCAGTAATGATTTTGCTAATGTTCTGCTGTTATGTAATAAGGATCTGTTTTCTTCTAGTTTTCAATAGCATTTACTTGATTTTCTCTAAGCCCTTAATTATATTTTCAAGGTTAATCCTGTTAAAATTCTGCTCACAACTTTTAGACTTCTTTTAGTAATTCTTGTCTATGTATTTCCATTATGTACCCACCACTACGTCCCAAGTTCATTGATAGATAATTTAGATTTTTTTAAAAAATACTTATCTTTTATTTTAATTATCTACTATTTTTCATGGTATATTATTGTATTAAGACAAACAAGCAACAGACAGCAAAAAATCCCAAGACATTACTGGCTTAGAATTCTTTGACATTCGAAAATCATATGTTTAGCTTATGAACCTGAATTAGGGCAAAGCTTTCCAGGGAAGGCTGTGTTTGCTCCAGGAGTTCACATTTGCCCTGGCTTGTTGGGGTACTGGAGAATCCACACTTAGATGACTCATTCACAGGATTGGCATGTTGACGGTGGTTGTCAGTTGGAGCCCAGGTGAGGTATTTTCCAGGTAGAGCCATCCATAGGTGTTTGGACTTTGTTACAACATGGTGACTGGTTTTTAGAAGTGAGTGTCTCAAGTGACAGCAATGAGAAGCTTCCAGTTACTGAAGGCTGGCTCTGGTCTTGAAAGCAGGCATAGTATCACTTTCACCATATGATTTTGATCAAGCATTGGTAGAGAGAGGCGTGTTAAAGAATTTGGGACCATGTTCAAAACCTGCTACAATTGAGAAAGGAAGAAAAATAAAGATAAGTAGATGAATATAAAGAAAACTCTTATGCATACCTTAGATATCTTAGTTATCTGTATCTGAGCCATTCCTGGGTTAAAGTGGTAAAGGGAAGGTGATAGTGAAAAAAAAATCTTCTTTTACTTATGAAATGAGAATAGAAAAAGGTGCTAATTTTTATATATTTGTATGAACTGTTATTGTTCATGTTGCTGTTCAGAATTCTAGTAATAAAGCTCATTTTAGCTTAAAATACAATTATTAAAACATTAACTCATCATCAGCTACTGGTGTATAAGTTGATGTAGTCTAGATAATTCTCATTTGTGGCACAGTCCTATGAAGTTCCTTTTAAATATTTATTTATAAAAGTACATGAATAGAACTAGTATCTCAACTGGTCACAAAACTTCATGAACAGAGAAGTAGCATTTTCCTTGGGCACGTATTTTTTCATCGGAGTGCCATTGTATTTAGGTATATTTCCTATGGTGTTCAGAAACATTTTTTTAACATTGTTAAATGTCAATCAAGATTATGAGTATTGATGGATCTTGATTATAGACATAGGAGCTTTAGGATTTTCCTATTTCTCCACAGCCTCATGGAAACATTAATTCAGTGAAACATCCTTTACATTACAGAATCAGATATTACTGGCCTTACTCACACATAACACTGTAAATTAAATTATTATTGCTATAATTGCTACTGTGGTTCAATTGCATTTAAAAGATGTAAAATGACCTGGTTTACAAGTGAACTTGCATTGTGGGCTTCTAATATTTTAGATTTTGCCATGTATATACTGGGATTGTTGGCCTTAGGCCTGATGCTATTTTCAATTGGTTCATTTGTAGTTACTTACATCTTTGCTAACAGATGAAGATCCTGGCTTTTCCCCTTTTCAACCTGATCGTCAACTAATCAGAAGGAAGAATGATGTATGTTACCTTAAGCAGAATTTTCAGAGAACAAGGATTTAAAGAACTTAGGGTTCTAGTAAGGCTACCACATAAGTAAACTTTAAGTTTGAGAGTAATAATTTTAATCTTTATATTGCTTTAAAGAAGACAATGATGATTATTATTAGCATAAAATAATATTTTTCTCTCTAAGATAATATTTTGAAGGAGTCATTAGGCTTATTTTCAGCTGTAGTTTTTATTTTCTGTTCTTGGGGTAAATTTTTGAGTACTTGAATTTATGAAACTTTGCACTTCAATACAGGAAATCAACATCATGTAAAATTTAAAACAATTATAAATGAGGCAGGAATAATTTCACAAAACCCCCTAAATAATAAAAACAAAACTTGCACTGTGTTCTCACCAGAGAGCCTTCTATAAATCCTGCCCAGCAGCTAATAGATGCCAATATGCATTTTTGATTGACTAAAAAGATCAATGATTATCACTTTTTAAAAACTAGGCTGCCCTTCAATAGTGCTGTCCCTCAAATAGAATCATTACAGTTCTGACTTTATTTTCAAATTTCTTGTTCATGCTCATAAACATGCGTTCTTATCAGTATTGACCTGAACTCATGCTTTGTTTCTTTCATTAACTCACTGTTTTATTTGAAGGAAATCACCATCACAACTTGTGTCTTCAGTTATAGTTTAAAACAGTGTATATTGGTAAAAATATGCCAGTATACCTCTGCAGGGTTCATAGCCACACAGAACAATGTGACACAGTGGCTGAAGAATCACTGCCTAGGCACTATCTCAACAAATGACAAAATGTTAGGGGAAAATTCTTCCATTCTGCTGTACAAAATATTTTCCACGTACAAATTGAAAATAACTATTTTCTCAAATATTGAAGTTCCTCTTTATTCTTTTCATAGTCTGTTGTCCATCACTTCACTACATCTGCCAACATCTTCAACTCCACTGTCCTTACTGCCTATTAAAATTTCAATTCCTGAAAGAAATCACATACAGGCATTCTGCATGCTGTAGCTAGGCTGGATGAGCCAGTCATCCTTAAAAAGTCACATCTGTTGCTTTTTAAAGTTGAGGTCTGAGAGCCCTCTTGGCATTGTGACCTTGACATTGCTATCTGGACTTTAACAGTCATAATTCTGGTGTCCACAAATGAAGTAAATGTACCACTCCTACAACTGTCTGTTAGCAAGGCATATTTATTTTTTTATGCATCATTCATTATATTTGTCACACTATGATATGACATATAATTTGAATATTTATTAAATAGTAAATTCTACTTATATTCTTTCCCTTCACTTCCAACCACATAACTGCATTAATTCTAGATTCTCTAGGAATGTTGTTCACTCTTTACATTTGTGGTAGGTAACTTCTTTAGATTGTTGTAAAATGGTACAAACATTCATTTCAGTTTCTCAATTTGCATAGCATTATCTCCAAAGTCCCAAATTTTATCCCTCCCCCCTTGGGAATTTGTATTTGCTTAATTATTTACTCTGCTTGAGCACAGTTTTCAACCTAAAAAGTGCTTTAGTTGGAAGAAATGCAAAAACAAATTCTTGCAAAAAAAATCTAATACTTCTTTCTTTCACTTTCAGTTTCATAATTCCTTAAATTCATAAGATTATCAATTAGGGACTGTGGCATTTCTCAGTTAAATAATTAACAGTAAATTGTTCTTATTGTATATACTAAGTTCCTCATAAATCACATTTTTACTCATAGATAGCAGTGGCTAATTATTAGTAACACCACTAGAAATATTTTTAGTGGGGAGAAATTACCATTTCCCCAACTTGTTTGGTTCCATTGGTTGATTTATTTCGTTTAACAAATACTCACCTAGCTCTTATTATATGTTAGACCTCATCTCAATACTTTGTAAATGTTAACTTATTAATCTTCATAGCAACTTCTTGAGGTAGATGCTCAAGAAGTATTCTATAGATAAGAACACTGAGTAAGAAAGTTTAGATAAATTGCCCAAGGTTCATGAAACAAATAAACACTGGAACTTACATTCACCCGTTTCTCCTATACTAATAACATATTTTTTCCTTTCACTCAACAAATAATTTTTATGGCCAATAAGCCTCATTGATTTTGTCTGTTATCTATCTGGAAAATATGGACTCATGAAACAAGTTATGTATATGAATATGAAATATGAATATTCAATAATGGAAATATGGTATACTATTCTTTGAACTTTATATAATAAAAGGGAGTATATTTACTAATATATTATACTTTTAAAAACCCTAGGAATATTAGAGTCAAAGTTATTTTCAATTAAATGGGATTTTCTATCTTATATACTTTTCTACTTATATGAATGGGTAATGACTGGAGATTTAGTTCTCTTGATCATTTTACTATGTTTCAGAAATATTTTTTGGGGGAAACTGTAAATGCTGCTCTACACTAAAATTAATAAAAGGAAGTATATTATTTCATGTGATCTCATACTGAAAATTATTTGTTGCCTTACAATGTGCCTTTTCCTATTTTTAAAAGTAATTTTGAAGAGTTTTGAGTGCAACACTAAAATCAATTTTGTGTTTGATTAATGGGACAACAACAAAACTCAACCCAACCAATAGCAAAGCATGCTGTAAATAAACTGTGACCACATTATCATTTTCATTACAAGTTTGATGAAATATTGTCTTAAGGAGAGATGCACTACTGACAGCAATGGAAAACAAGACATCAGAAATTCCATTTAAGTACAGGTGGCAGTATTATTTACTGCCATCCACTCATGTTACCGCCGGGCTCCTTAAATTTACACAGAGGGACTATATCCTCTCAGCTTGTGACAGCTGGAGGGGAAATCATACTAGTGGAAACACATTCTCATAAATGGCCAAAGAAGAATTGCTTTTCTTCTGTTCAAATTGCACATCATTTAGAAAGGCAGAACACCAATTATTATGGCAAAACATGCATTTAGAAATGCCAAATAAGTTTTCTTTTTCAATTTTTGCTTTCTAAATCAAATTTTGTCTCCTTTCTCATATTTTCTTTAAGTTTTAAAATCACTACTACTACGGTTACCACAACTACACTAACCCAAATAAAATTTTCCATTTTTAGCTTACTTTCTAATATTTTCCCAATCTTTATCAGTTATCTTTCTTAAACCAACTTTCAGTTATCTTTCTCCTTTTATAAAACTTAGCCCTAACATCCTTCTTGCTTGGCTAAGCAGCCTTTCTCCTCTAATCATAGATTAGCAATACTTTATGATCCTAGATTATTTGCAGAGCAGTTCAGAAAGATAAGGTGGCCTACCGGGAAGAATAATGGGGCCTTTTCTGAACACTTTGTTAGATAAAAGAGAGCAAAAGGCTTTTGTACACATAGAAGCAATAGTTTGATCTGCTGTTTATCTTAGAGTAGGGACAGAGGCAATATTAAGACATAGTATGTCCATTCAAGCCATAAACACTATCTAGAGATAGTCAAAGCATACGCTTATGAAAGTAAATCCTCTGTAAGTAGAGCAACTGCACACCTTCGATGAGGTAGATGCTGGGAATGGTATAACCGTGGAGCAACAGGAAGAGTTATGACCAACTGGTAGAATAATTTGAAACTTGGGGTGCCTAAAAATCTAACAATTCCCAAGGTAAAAGTCTGACCTGCAGGGGCAGAGGGCATGTATTGGACAGGGTTCACTAGATTAACAGAATTCACAGAATGAGTATATTTGAAAAAGGGATTTATCAGATGGGCTTACAGTTTGAAGCAATGTAGTCCCAAGTTCTGACTGCACGTGGAGAGTCAGAGGAACCAGTAGCTGGTCAAGCGGTCTAAGAGCTGGAGTCTTAGGATTGGAGCAACCACTAATTCAGTCCCAGTCCAAGA